>JAIUJO010000056.1:1565511-1751550 GCA_023846275.1 Vanilla planifolia | reverse complement strand
ATCTCATTTAAAATAATTAAAAATTACAAAATAAAATAAATAAAATAAAAATAAATTAACATTTTAATATTACTTAACTATATATATATATATATATATATCATAACTCAAATCGAATAAATTGAAAGAATATAATATAACTAAGTCAAATAGATGCATATGTAACACAAGAAGAGAATTAGAGAAACATATTAATTTCAATAAATCTAAGCAAAATCTTCAATAAAATAAGATAAAGATTACATTAAAGTTGCATTCAAAGATATTAAAGAGATTATTTATAACATCCTTGATCATCATTTCAAATACTAATTTGAATTTCTCATAATGCTTGCAAAAATCTTAGAAAATAAAATATTCAAAAGCTATAAAAATTCAAATTTAATTAGATACTACTCATCAAATTGAGTGTAAGGACATCTATTTTGTCTAATTCAAACCTCATTTATAATTGCTACAAATTACCAAAGTAAATATGTCCAAATAAGAATAAATAATTATTTGAATTTTAAATACTTCTATATTAAACTTGTAATGATATAAATTTAGGCACCAAAACATGAACAAATCAAAATCATGTGGAGGTCACGTAAGAAGATAATTAAAGTATCACAGTAATACAACCTAATCAAAGAAAATATTTGAGGAAACTAAGTATATTATGTAGGAATGTTGAATTCTAAGATACTAAAGAGATGGTGTGTCACATCATTTATTATCAATGTAGGCAAGAAATAGAATACCAAGTAAGGTAAGATTTGTATATATAATAAATAAAAAGTGAGACAAATTGAAGCAATACAAAAACATCAGATGAAAATGATGTTATGGTCACATGAGAGGAGATTTCAAGAAATATAGAAATATAACCAAATCGAAACAAAACATCTAAAAAGTGAGATAAATTGTATACAAAAGTTAAACTCCAAGACATTATGGAGGATAGGGGTAAAATCCTCTATCATTAAATAAGTCATTAATTAAAAGTTCTTGTACATCATATTAAAATCATAGAAAACGAAATTCAAAAAATTATAATAATGATATATTATAATAATGATCATTTAGGTAGATAGAGCTTAACAAGAGGACCTAACAAACTTTGTTTTGCCTTTGTAAGACATAACTTGAAATTTCTACAAATTACAAAAGACAATATGCATAAATAATTATTTTATTATTTAATAAATATATATATTAAAAAACTTAAAAGACATAATTTGAATTAAGGTATACAATTAAATAAAAATGATATTATGCTCACATGAATGATTAGAGTGACATTATTTTTTAAAATTATTATGAATTACCAAATTAAAGAAGAATAAATAATAATTAATTATTATATTACTATTAGGTAAAAATATGTTAAAGCTAAAATGAGATAAATTTAAGCAATGCAAAAAAATTAAATCAAAGTGATGTAAAAGTCACTAAAGAAGATATTTTCTAGTAAATGAAAATATAATAAAATAAAAGAAAATTGTTTGAACAAATAAGGTAAAATGTCTAGTTTTTGTTCGTTGGGACTAAACAACTTGACAGTATTGTCATCGATAGTTAAAGCAAATATAACGAAACATGTCTCATACATAAAATAAAATGATAGAAAATTAAATATTTAAAAATTTGTTTAATTTAGCATGGCTTGTCCATACAAATCAATAGAGATATCTTTCATTTTGATTGGAACACTTTTGAATTACTATGATTTATTAATGAAAATAAGAATAAAAAGTAATTATAAGAGAAATGAAATAAATTAAATAAATTTAATCAAACGAAATAAAAATGATGCAAAAGTCATATAAGTGGAGAGTTGGAATTTTATAGTAACATAATAAAATCAAAGAAAAAAATAAAATTTTTTTGATGAATTCTATATGAAATTTGCATTCTAAGATACTAAGGTTATCATAGTTGACATCATCACTGATCAAGTCAACTATTAATCAGAATGTCTTGAAGCGCATGTAATAACCTTAGAAAATAAAATATCTAAAAATAAAAGAATGAATATTTTATTAGTCGAGCATATTGAGATGAGTCTAATGATGTTTACTTCACTCTTTCTGACCACGATTGGAATTACTAATAATTATTAATAAAAATAAGTATAAATACTAATAAATTATTATTTCACTATCAAAAAACATATATTAATGTTGAAATTAGATAAACTAAATTAAAGAATATGAACAAATCAAAGAGACATAATAGTCATATGAAATGAAAATTAAAGTTTCATAATAATATAATCAAACGAAGTGGAAAACTTTGAAAAAATTGAAATAAATTGCATAAGAAAGATGAATTTCATGATACTATGATGATTGATCCTCCTTTTGAATTACAATAAATTACTATTATAAATAATCATAAACAATAAAAAAATATTATTTTTAATTATAAGGGAATAAATATTAAAACTAAAATAAGATAGATTGATGTAGTACTAAATAAGTATACCCAAATAATATAAATGTCACATTAAAGGAAGAATTGAGTTAAATGCAAGCATAATAAAAATAGAATAGAACATTTTAAGAAATATGAAAATTGCTATAAAAAATAGCATTCTAACATAATTTCGAGATTAAGTGTAATACCCTTAATCCACAATTTAGATATGTTTTGGAATTACTTGTAAAACATACTAATACTAAAAAAATGCAATATCTAAAATAAAAAGTTTTGATATTAAATTACATATATCTCATTAAGAAAAGTCAGAAGATGTGTGTTTCTTCTCAATCACACTTGATATAGAATTACTGCATACCAACAAAATAGATTGGCATAAAATTAATAAATTATTATTATAACATTAAACATATATATATATATATATATATATTAAAGTTTAGTTGAGATATATAAAGGGAATGCAATAGAATTAAATAAATTAGATGTGAACTCACAAGGGACGATATTTAGATTTACGTAATAATATAATAAAATTAAAGTAAACATTTTCACAACATTAGATAAACTAAATGGGAAAGTTATTTCCTAAGATACTAAGAAGATCGATTAGAACATAAATATTCTTCAAATTATCTACATTTTTAAATATCTCATAAAACATGTGAAAAGAAATGATATGGTATTTAAAAATCTTAAACTGAATATGTAATTGGATAATCATCGTGGCTCTTGTCTAAGGAGTAGATTAAAAAATAAGAATAAATTTTTATTTTTTTATCAAGTAAATTTATACTAAACATGAAATGAGATAAATTGAATCAATATAATATAACTAAATCAAATAGATCCAACGGTCACCTTAAAGGAGAAATAAAGTCTTAAAGTAATGTGAAAAAATCAAAATGAAATCTTTGAAGGTATGAAATAAATTATACATAAAATTTGCATTGCAATATACTAAAGAGATCAACTACAACATCCTCCATCACGAAATTTTCTTTTAATCAAAACTTCACATAAAATATTAGAAAATCCTAGGAAATGAAATATTTAAAAAAAACCAAAAAAACAAAAAAAATCAATATTTAATTTGATAGTGCTCTTTAAGATAGTCCAACAATAATTATTTCATTTAATTCAAACCACACTTATACTTACTATGAATTATCAAAATAAATATATATAAAGAAAAAAAATATTATTTGAGTAATAAATGAAAGTGTATTAAAGTAGTAATGATATAAATTGAAGTCGTATAATATAACCAAATCAAAGACATGCATAAATCACATAATAGTAGAATTTTCATTTCATAGTAACATAACCAAATCAAAGGGAAATATTTTACAAAATTTGGTAAATTATAAAGGAAAGTTACCTCCAGAGGTGGTAAGGAGATCAAGTATAATAACATCAATCATTAAATAAAGTACAATGAAAAGTGTCTCATAAATCTTGTAAAAAGAATTAGAAAATAAATATTTAAAAATAAAAAATAAAAAAAATTATTTTGTATGGTACATAGGGAAGTACCGAATGACAATAGTTTCATCTCAGTCATGCCACTTTTTGATTTACCTACAATTTGAAAATAAATAAACACAAGTAATAACACATTATAATTGTAGTATGAAGTACATATATATTAAATATGAAAAAAGTTACATTGAAGTAATAAAAGACAACTAAATCAATATGAGGGGTAGTAGGATATGAGATTTGGAGTTACCTTGTAAGCTAACGAAATCAAAGAGCAAAATGTGAAGAAAAGAGATGAATTAGATAAGTAAGCTAAATTCAAAGGAGCTAAGGGGATCAACTATAATATCTTTTATCATAAAATAAGGTAAGAAAGAAAATACTTAGTAAAGCATTTAAAAATTATTATAATAAAAATTAATTTTTAGTTGGATAGAGCTGGTCAAGAAGAGTTTAATAGCTTTTTTGTCATTATGATAACACCTCACCTAGAATTATTATGAATTGGAAAAGTGAATGAACATAAATAATAGAATTTAATTATTTTAATAATAATTATATATATATATATATATATATTAAGTATTAAACGAGTTAAATTTCATGAATTTAATATGACTTAATCGAAGTGTTGCAATATTGCATAAGAGGAGATTGAGTTGCATTGAAATATAATGAAATCAAAGTGAAAATTTTTAAAAAATGAAAAAAAACTTTTATAGGAGCAAGGAAACTAAGAACAATGACTGTAACAATCTTAATTGTCAAATCAGGTAAGAATTAAATTTCTTTTTGATTATAGAAAAACCATAGAAAATAAAATATTAGAAAAATATTAGAAAAATATAAGAAAAATAATTTGATTGGATAGAATTGACTGAGCTGAGTCCACATATATTTACTACATCTCGATCTGAGATCATTTGGAGTTACTACAAATTCATAAAAAATTAAAATTAAAAAACTAGTATACATTAACTTTAGATTCACTAGAGTTACATTGACAAACAAGTAAATGGAGTGGTGAATTACCACATATAAATGGTAGTATAATCTAAGAAATTATGCAATTGGGAAATGCAAAATACATCATTACAAAGTTCAAATCTCATACATTAATAAATTGTACTAGGTATGAAGCATCACCTTACAAGATTATTTCTAATATGATGATAGATTTTTGTACTTCACATGCAGTTATCTTGTATGATATGATATTCATCATAATACTATGCAAATCACATATTACTGACAAAATACTAGCACCATAACAGGATGATTTTCCTAATCTTAGTTATCTCTATTTAGGCTTCATAGACATACATGAGTAAAATCATATCATCTTAAATGTAGGAATTTCAATTCGAAAGCAATAAAGATTTACAACAAGTTATCACTCACACTATTCAAAAAACATAGTAAGAAACTACCAAGCTTAATTTAATAGTCTAATTGCATAATACGTTTAATAAAAAAAAGTGATGAAAAAAATATTAAATTGACCACTACTAATGCTGAAATAAAGATGGTTAATTGTCCAACTGATGCACTCATTTGGATATTCTCTAGCTTCTTAGCTATATAACCCTTTCCTCTCAAATCCAAAAAAAATATAAGAGGTTATACTTGGAGCCTCAATAGGCAATTCTTGATCCATAACATAAAGCTACTATTTAGTAGCCAAGAAGTTTGTTTGTAACAACTGAGTAAATCACGCTAATAAATGGAATTTTTGAAACTATCACATGACATCATCATCTATATATATAGATGTATGTATATATATATATATATATATATATATATATATATATATATATATATATATATATATATATATATATATATATATATATATTTGTTCTATTGTGGCTTAACACCCCTTGTCTGATCTAATATACTCTTTTATCCACGAGAATCATGATATGTCTTTAATCCCCTTTCACATAAGATGATCTAGCACTTAACAAAGGAGCATTGATCACATTGGCCAAACCCATATGGTTCAGGAAGTCCTCAAAAACTCTATGTGCCCCCCTCCAAAATATATAATATAACGTGATTCTCCATGGGGATAAATGTGTAACAATTTCCTCATTGGACTACTTTTATGATCAAATTTAGTCAATTCTATAAAATCTTGGAATACAATTTAGTGCTTATCTCATGGGCTCAACCAACCCTATGTAACTGCCTCTTTGTCTATAAAATAATGTAGCTTAACTTATCTCATGAATGAGCATGCATGATCAGGATCCACCATATTTGAACATCACTGGATCAAAGTAATGGCATTAAGGTACAACATCTTACTAACTCTATTCCATAACTATCTAGGATTCTTCAAGCCCTAACTCAATTTAGGTTTTATACCCTAAGTTTATTTTCATTTATCTATTGACATTATTAAATAAATGCCACAAGCCTTCTTCTAAACCATATTCTTCTTTTTGTAATATCATAACCCATTTTTATTGTGTTTATTCTTACCCATATTTTTCTTAAGATCATTTCCTATATAAGTTAACCTTAGTGTTTTTAGTGCTTTTCTTTTTTCTCTTACGTTCCATTTATAGGTTATTCTCATTACAATAATGTCAATGTTCTCCTAAGTCTTCTTAATGACCATTATGTTTGAAAGGCAACCATGAGTCACCATACCAGTCCTAATGCTGCTATTAAGGTATCACATGTCCCCATGATCTTCATGTATGGTCTTATCATATGCCCAAAGTGATTAAATAAGGTTAGTCATTTTCTTATCCAAAGGACCCAATCAATAAATGGTTCTAGCCAACATTTTTACCATATTATTTGCGTATTAAAACAATGTTGCATTTCAAAGTCTTATTTCAAGCTCTTTTACTTTCTTCTAATGCCTCAATAAGGAACTTCACCAACAAAACCTTAGTTTATAATATTCATAGAGCAATGACAATGGTATTTACTTAGCTAAGGATTAAGACATTTGATTATAGATTCCTTTTTCTTGAATTAATTCTAAGCTTTTAACCATAACTCCAAGGCTGAGCTTGGCTTACATAACTAAATCAATGCACCTCAAATATATAATTTAAGCTCCGTCAAGGAGTATCCATATATCCTTCAAGTCTAACCATAGCCTTAGCACTTTTAATCAACCAACTCTTTGGTTACCAACCATATCTCTACTCAAGCAAGCTTTCTTGTAGGGCATTAAATCAAGCTCTCCAAAGCTTCCAACAAAAAATCAAGGGCAACACACACACATACCGTAGAAACCATCTTGATTCTCGTCAAGGGTTGAACTTGTGCCTCCCATGGCTTACTCAAGCCTTGGTTCCTTGATTTCAAAGCAAGCTTATAGTAAGAGAAAATTGGCCATAAAGCTTGATCTCTATTATTAGCAATAGCTCTACGTTTCATATCATTATTCATCGTCAAATGAGTTTTAATTTTTTACTATAATAGGGCACATACTTCTATACATGGTTTTGCAATAAATATAGACATTTATATCATGTCATGAAGTGATATAGAATTAAAGCTTTTACTTTGTTCAGATTTTATATTTCTAATAGGTTACTACTTGGAAACACATTTAGCTACAAGCTTGAAGTGAAATCCTTTGCATTGAAATAGAAAATAAAATGAAGAAATCTTGTCTTAGTTTTGTGAACCATACCCAATAGAATTTGTCATACTATGATTTAATAGTTTTATGACATTAATTGTACGAAACATTTTATATTACAAAAGATATTTATATTATCATCAAGGCTTTTACATTATCATACTTCATGTTAATATCTCAATTATGAGGTATTTTAAAAAACAAATAACAATTCTAAACCCATCATTTTGTTTGTTAAATAAGTAAAGCTAAACATGCAAGCATATGAACAACAATTTGACTTACAATCACAATTTAGTTAATGTCACAAATTCTTCCATAATTCCTTTAAAACAATTACATAATAAATTGTGTATAAACAAGCATTATATTCTTACAAAGATACACTTTTGTGAAGGGAATAATAGGTTTGACTTTTCTAAAAGTAAGGTTAGTGGAACAAAATCAACTTTCTATTAACCATATCCCATTCCCTAGGTTCTAAATCCAATTTTAATAAGAGAATATTTTTTTAATCTTTCTTAGATTATAGATAGATTTATTGTATTTTCAAAAGGGTCATCTTACCGTAAAGGCATGTAGAGTTTTTCTCCTTGGATAGCACTTTCTTAGATTGAAAACGTGGACCCTCTTTCTTCTTCTTGTTTTTTGTGTCATATCTTGCTTTCCACCCTGGTATTCCCGTAGTTAGTTATGCCAAATCATCATTAAGGCTAGCATTTTCTAATACAAAAACACAGGCATCTTAGGGGCTTAAATGTCATTGTCCATACCTCCTTAAACCACGCATTGTCTATATGAAAAACTAGTTTGCTTACTTTAAGCCATGGTTCACCCATTGATGTTAAAGCTTGCTACATTTACACCAGTTTTGGTAGATCATATCAAGCACAAAAAAATTTAGGACTTTATTTATGATACGGCCAAAATATATTTTGTCATCTATTCTTCTTTCTCGTTATTTTATCTTAAAATTTTCATATATGCAACAAATCATTTTCCTTGTTCACACCTCTTATCATGACTAAACAACTAACTACTACTTTTGGAAATAGTAACATTGTCTTCATTTTGCAATCAATACAGAATAATAAGGATAAGTGTTAATAAAAACAATATAAATAAAATTATAAGATAATTTTAAAGCTGGAAGCCTAGTCATATACTGACTTATGTCTTATAACTCAAGACTTTCTACTCAACCAATATTTAAATTCTCAGATTTCACATTTAAAAATTAAAAGTTTAATTTATCCATATTAAAAATTTAAACAAATTCAATTTGAATTTTAAATTATAATTAACAAAAAGGACACACTTTGGTTAACTAGATTGAAACAATGTGGCAAAAGGTGTTGGCTATAATAGTACTATGATGACACTTTTAGATTTTGGGTTGGATATGCTCTAGGATAGTTTATGTTGTCCACTTTTGGCGTACTTCATGTCATTACAATTGCCTTTGAATAGTCTAGTGGGTAAATATGCTCCAAAAACTCTTTTTTAGGCCATGTATTACGATAATTTTTGAACTTACAACTTTAGTCCATTATGTCTCTTCAATGTTTGTGCAATTAATTTTGATTCATTTTCATACATACACATTAGATCCAAGGGCTACATCAAACTTCTAGTACAAAATATTTTGATAATTCTATAACCATACGTCTGATTTGACACATCTAATGCATTAAAGTAATGCATTCTCAAAACTTTGTTTGTCATGTTGACATAATATTATAGGAATCATAATGTGTTTAAAATACAAACATTTGCTATGAGAAGTAACCATTTTAATTTTTCATTATTAATCTAAAATAAAGTGCTGATCCCACATAATTAGAGTTAAAAAATATGCGTCATAAAGGATTGGCATTGTTGTTTAAGTCTATGTAAACATTACTTTTTTTAGATATAGTTAGTCATTAACTCATCAAAATGAGCCACTATTGGTAGAAATTGTGATATCAAATACCTAATAGAAGTATTACAATCTCTAAAAGCATGTTCCATATACAAACTCTAAGTGATACAAATCTAAAACACATAAATGAATTGAATTGGAATTGGCTCAAAAATTTTTTCAAAATAGTGGTGGTACAAATTTATTTTTTAGCATACGATTAAGAATATCTCATATCGAGAATGTTCTAATGTGTCAATTGTAATTTTAGAAGCAAAATCACATTTTTTTGTTAATTTGTAGTGCTATTATTAAACAAAAATATTCATGTTTTAATGCATTTATTTAATAAGAGAATAATCCTTTCCCTTAACCAAGAGTAAATTTCTTTTTTGAGGAAAGCATTAGGATATGGAGAGAGCGAGATGGGACGAGAGGGAAGGGATGGCTATTGAGGAATAAGATCATTCCATCTTTTACGAAAAAAGGATATTAGGAAAGGAAAGTGTAAGCTTATGATTTTTTGCTTTTTTGTATAAGACCTGCTTGTCAATGTAAGGATCCTACTAAAGCTTTCTCCATAACTAATAGCTAACTATGAGCTGGAATGATGGTCAAAAGTGGTTTGAACCTATTTCCAACTTACAGATAAAAAATGTCATATTTGATTGTCAACAAGATCATACTTGTAAAACTAGGACTATAAGCATTGGAATGCTTTCATGATATGTGTAAAATTGGAGGTGCTTTAAGATCATATTAGTACAGTTAGTGTTTCCCCACTTGTATGATTGTGTAATTTTATTATGTAAATTTATTATCTATCATACAAGTATGAAAGTCCTATTGGACTTGTGTGCTTGAGGTATGGTATTACATGTTGAATGATAGATCAAAATTGTGTGAAAAATGGAAAGAACTTATACAATATGGATTTTGATAGCTCAATAAACACTTGTTCCATGATTGGTTGCTTGATTACCATTAGGCATGAATTGCATAGATGAAATGTGATATCCTTTCGTACGATTTGAAATTAGAAAATAACTCAGTTCTGTTTCTATAATATGTAATAATATATAGACAATTACAATTATTTGATAATAAAGTTTGCTTTGATCATTTATTTGATCCCTAGATAAGCCATTGATAGCGTTAGATCATACCAGTATGATACCTATATCGAATTGGTAAGACAATTGCAATGCGATGATCTAACCATTGTAAAGCTCTTATTATATTATATGATAGGGTAGATCTTACCATACAATATTATGATAACAAAGCAAAAGATGGCATTTTCTTAAACATAGCTTTCGGGATGTACATTTATGATGCAAATTGAATTGTTATTAATAAATATTCATGTTAAATGTTCTAGAGAATGAGAAGATCAAATAAATGTGCTGGTGAAAGCATAGAGGGGGCATCGTGGCAACATTAACTACTCAAACAAAATAATAATGATATAAGTGGGTTATTAAATATCCTTTTATTTTTTACATGTAATGTTTTGTGATGTGCCATTGCAAGGAATAACTTGTTTTATACAAATGTCCTTATTTCAATATAGCACTCTATGATTATTTGTCATATAAAAATGAATACAATTACACATGTATAGCTTTTTGAGTATTTTGACACTATAAATTAGAAAAAAAATAAATGAAAAAGCCAAAAAAAATGATGCAAAAGAAGATAATATAGTGAGAGGAAAAAATTATATTATCTTTGCACCTTGATTCATGTCAGATATATGATGGACGTTATAACTAGTGTCATGGTGTTGAATCCTACCTATAATTCTTTGATTGAATAAACCTAATATTTACAACGAAGTTGGTCGAGTCAATTTTAAAATATTCGATAACTTATGTTTATGTTCACGGGGAACATAAAAAAGAGTAAATGTCAAATAAATAAAATGTGAATTTGATTAAAGTGCAAAACCACAAAGAGGATTTGTTTGAATTTAATTTTAGGTATTTATTTTATTATTTTCTAATTTTTTTGCTTATTTTATGAGTGATTTCAATTAGTACCTTAGCTAGAAATCAAAGATATTGTACTCAAACTCTATAGTGTTTTGAAGATTTACTTCCCTATATAGCTTATCTCATACCTTAAATGTTTTCCTTTTGTTTATTTATATCACTATTTAACTTAAAATTTCATCTCATGTTGCTTTTACATTGCTTTAATTTGGTTACATTACATTGCCTCAATTTGAAAATTTTTAACATTAATATATATTTACTTGGTATAAAGAATTATTGTTATTTATTCTTATTTATCTTAGTAAATCATAGCAAAAATGAGTGAGGTTTGGCTTAGAGGAAATAGTAATCATTAGACTCATCTCAACCACTTTGATGCAATTAATTAATTATTTTTATGTTTTTTGGTATATTTTATTTACAATGTATTTGGCATTTTTTAAGGTATTTTTGTTTACACTTGAGTTGAATATCATGTGTTTAACATATGACCTCTTTAGTATCTCAGAATGCAAGTTTCTCACATAATAGATATCACTTTTATAAAAGCTTTTCTTTATTTTTTATATTATTTTTTTAATTTAATTTCATTTCAACTTTAATAAATACTTAGTATTAATATAATAAGTTTTTTATTATTTATGATTATTAGTTTTGATAATTAATAAAAATTCCAAAGATGGACTAATCGAGATAAAATCGTCATAATTTGACCAAAAATTATTTGATCACAAAGAAATTTCCATTAGATCACCTTAGTTTCTTGCAATGCCAATTTTTCAAATAATTTGTCTGATATTTTCAAAGCTTTTTATATAAGTTCATAATTTTGCTATATATCTTTTAATTTCCTCTTTTGTGACGTTTACATCACCATGATTTACATATATTATGTTACTTCAATTAATTTCATTTTAACTTTGATAATTTACTTAATATTTAAACCATAATTTGTTGTTTTTTATTCTTGTTTATCTTTATACATTGTGGTAAATTCTCAACGATTGAGGTAGGACAAATGTTGCTGGAGTAGCATCATTAAGATCTATTTGAATAAATATTTATTTCTATATTTTAAAGTACTTTATTTTTTAGGGTTTTTGATTTCCTTACTCGATATTTTTATCCTTTCCCGATTTGATTATCTGAGATGTTACACTTCATCTCCATATTACCATGTCACATAACACCTATATAATTTATCTTTTTTGTAAAACTATTTCACTACGATTTGATTACATTATGACTTATCTCGAATTCTCCTCCTATGTGACCCTAACATCACATTGATTTGGTTATATTAAAGTTGTTCAAATTGTCTCATTTCTATTTTAATATACATTTACTTATTAATAAAATAATAGTTTATTATTTTTTTTACCTTTTTTACTTTTGTAGTGAAGGACATTCCAAACGAGGTCTAACTAAAATAAAAAATGTCATTGGATTCTACTTGGATAAATGTATAAACTGAAATTTTCATTTCTATATTTTTATATATTTTATTATTTATAGTTTTGCATTATTTTACAAGGCATTTCAATTTCTAACTAATTTAACGATAGAGGATAACTTGAGCTCTTTTGTATCTTTGAATGGAACTTCTTATAAAAATTATCTAATTTAATAATTTTCTTCTTTTATTTGGTTATCTAACATTGCTTTAATTTTTCTTATTAACCTTTAGTGTATATTTATTTTAATATAAAAATAATAATCTATCATTATTTGAGCTTATTTATTTTGATAATACATAATAATTAAAAATATTGATTGATTAAGAGGAAGAAAATTTTATTCAACTCCTCATGATGATTGCTATCTAAAAAATATTCATTTCTATATTTTTAATGACTTCTCTTTCAAAGGATTGGTATGTTTTATGTGACATTTCTTTTCATACCTATTTTAATGATTGAGGATGCTCCACTCGATCTCCTTGGAAACTTGAAGTCAAGTATAATTTCTCATTTTTACAAATCATTCTTTTAGTTTTAGTTATGTTATTGTATAGGTCTAAACATTTTTTCATGTGACATCTACATAGCTTTCATTTGAATAGATTATATTTCTTTGATTCATCTCCTTTTAGCCTTAATATACGTTAAGTTAATATTAAAACTATAATTAATTATTTTTGTACCATTTTATATTCGTTAATCTTAGTAAATCAGATAAAATTTTTGTTGGGATGAAACTAAAGTTGTCGGGCTAATTTTAACTTGCTCTATCCAATTAAATATTCAGTTTTGTGTTTTTAAAAAAAAAATTTCTATGGTTTTTGTATGCTTTATTAGACATTTGATTCATTCCTAATTTGGTGATTCACGATTTTATGCTTGATGTCCTTGATATCTAAGTATTCAAATTGCTTATGTAATTTATTTTGTTTTCTTCTAATTTTTTAATCATTTTGTTTTATCATTATGTAACTATAACTCTTGTGACCTTTGCATAACTTTGATTTTCTTATATCACATTATCTCAAGGCAAAACAAATATCATTAAACTCACATAATAAAGCTCTATCTAAAAAAACATTAATTTCTATTTTTTTAAATATTTTTCTTTCGATAGTTTTTTAGGTTTTGATAGATATTTGGAATCATTTCATAATTGATTATTATTGATATTATACTTGATCTTCATACTATCTTGGAATATAATATTTCTATACAATTTTAACTATTCAAAAATTTCATTTTTGTTTGATTATTTTACTATTTATCTCAAAATCTACACTTGTGTATCCTTTTCATTACTTTTATGTAGTTATATTAAATTTATTAAATTGATTGTATTCAGGTATTGTATATTTTCTAAAAATAAAAATATTAATTTTTTGTTATTTATAATCATTTTATTTAGAAAATGATTATAATGCCAAAGTGGTTAGATCAAGAATAAAAATGTCATTAGACTCAGCTCTGCAAGCTATATTTAATTAAATATTGCATTTTATCAAGTTTGAATGTTTTACTTTTTTTGGGTTTCAACTTGCTTTGAGAGTCATTTTAATTTTGACCTAATTAGTCTATTGATAATGTTACACTCTAACTCCTTTGTAACATGGAAATTCTTCCTTTGATTTTACTATATTTCTATGTATTTGAAAAAATTTTCTCATGTGAAAATTTTGCAATTTTGAATTTTCCTTACCACATTTTTCTTTTATTTAACTTATCTAAGCCTTAAAATGTATTTTTTTGATATTATAATAAAATAATTTATTTATTTATTTTTATTTAACTTGGTAATTTGCGATAATTCCAAATGATATCTTGTTTATATGAAAAAAACATCCTTGGAGTCATCTCAATGACCTCTACTAAATTAACTAGTCATTTTTAAAATTTTAATTTTCTTGTTCTCTAGTATTTCAACATTTTTTGTGAGGCATTGACATTTGTGCCATATAATGATCGAGGATGTTTCATCGTGGTATTTTGCTACTTTAAACATGACTTTTTCATATAATTCATCTATTTCTTCAAAATTTTCATCTTGACTTGTTTATATTATTATTAAAGTCTAATTCTTCTTTCAGGTGACCTTATCAATCCTTTGATTAACATACCTTGCTTTTTACAATTTGGCTGATTTTTTTTTAATATACATTTTCTTAATATTAAAATAATACTTTATTATTAGTTTTGCTTTTTAACTCTAATTTTTGGATGTTATTCTAAATGAGGTTTGATCATGATGAAATAACCATAGTGGATCTCATCTCGATGAGTTATATCTAATTAAATATTAAATATTATGTTTTTTTAAAAAAATTATTTGTTTGATATGCTTTTTGAAACATTTTTATTCATACCATATTTGACAATCAAGATTGCTACACTCCACCTGTCTTTGTGTATTATTACTTTCATTTTC
Source organism: Vanilla planifolia (assembly GCA_023846275.1). Lineage (NCBI taxonomy): Eukaryota > Viridiplantae > Streptophyta > Magnoliopsida > Asparagales > Orchidaceae > Vanilla > Vanilla planifolia. The sequence continues at coordinate 1,736,246 of JAIUJO010000056.1, read as the reverse complement.
TATATAAATAATCTTATTTATTGACATCTTTTAGTTGATTTATCTCGTTAAATTTTAATATATATATATATATATATATTTAAAATAGAAAATTAATACTTTAATTTTTATATTATTCTAGTAGTAATAGTTCTAATCATTATATTGTGAAGTTGAAGAAAATATCATTAGACTTATCACTATATGCTTTATCGAATTAAATGTTTTAGGTTTTTTATTTTTGAAAATTTTATTCTTAAGGTTTCACATGTTTTATGAGCTATAGTGTCTTATATCATATTTTATAGTTAAGGATGTTCATCTATATAGTATCAGGGAATACAACTTTCTTCCATAGCTAACCTACTTTTTTCAAGCTTTTTCTTTATCTAGGTTATTATAATATATAACTCTAAATATCGTCTCATGTGACTTTGACATCACATTGATTTTGTTATAATATAATTGTTTAATTTATCTTATTTAACCTTTAATATATTTTCTTACAAAATATTAAAATAAAAATATATTGTTATTGCTATTTATTTATTTTAGAAATTTGAAGTAATTCAAAACACGGTTTGAACAAGCAAAAAAAATTATTTTGGAATCATCTAGATGAGCTATATCTATTTAAATAATAATTTGTCAATAATTATGTTTTTTATTTTTCAAGGTTTTTGTGTGCTTTACAAATGATTTTGATTTCTTCTTGATTTAATGATTTGGTATTCTACACTAGATCACAATCGCATCTTGGAATGTAATTAACATTGTACAATATTTCTTATTTCAGTAAATGTTTCTTTGATTTAGCTAAATTACTATAAAACTCTACATTTCTAAATATTTTTATTAAAGTTCTAACATGCTTTATAAGACACATTTATTTGCACCTGATTTACTGATCGATGTTATTACACACGATCTACTTTTTATCACTCAATGCAACTTTTCACATTTCTTAAAAAAATTTTCTTTGATATATCCATCTTACTAGGAATTCTACATCTCTACATTTATGTCCATTTGAATGGATTTTATTACAGTTGTACAATTAATCTCATTTTAGTTTTTACATACACTTAATTGATATTAAACTAACAATTTATTATTTTTTATGCCCTTTTACATTTCTAGTTCATAATAATTCAAAACATGGGCTGATCGAGATAAAACAAATGTCATTGGACTTCTTTTGGTGCACTTTATCACCTTAAATATTAAATTCTATATTTATAACTAGTTTATTAGTAAAGGATTTAGCACACTTTACAAGGCATTCTAATTTACACACAATTTAATGATGTAGAATGTCAAACTCAATATACCTTGGGTCTACGAATGAAACTTTATTGTAAAAGTTATTTCTTTTCTATAGATTTTTAGTTTGATTTGGTTATATTATTTCATAACTATAAACCTCTTCAAAGATGAAATTTATGTTGCATGATTTGGATTTTTTACATTGTTGAAATTTGTCTACTTTTTGCTTTAATATAAATACTTATTTAATGTTAAAATTATAATTTTTTTTATGCTTATTTACTTTTATAATTTGTAGAAATTCCAAATGAGGTTAGCGTGAGACTAAATAAATGCTCATTGGAATCATCTCACCAACATTCATTCAATTTAATTTTAATTTTTATATTTTTAAATTTTTTATTTTCTATAATTTATTAACATTTTATGGCACAATTTTATTTATACCTTGTTTGATGGTTGAGGTTGTTACACATTATCTCTATAGTATATTGGAATATAACTTTCCTATACAATTTTTCTCATTTGCTCAATTGTTTTTTCTTTCATTTGCCAAAATTGCATTGTAACTCTAACTCTCTAATTAAGTAATCTATACATCACTTTAGTTATGCTATATTACCTCAACTCAATTCATCTTCTTTAACCTTTCATATATATCTACTTAAAATTAAAGTAATACTTTATTTTTATTCATGTTTATTTAATATGGTCATTTGAAGTATTTTTAAATGAAGTCCAATTAAGGCAAAATAAACTTCATTGGGCTTGTCTCAATGCACTGAATACAAATAAATATTTGTTTTTATTTTTAAATTTTTTTTAAATTTTGTGTTCATTTTACTAGACTTTTAAAATTTTACTTTATTTAATGGCCATAGTTATTAATCTCACTCTCCAACGAATCTTGGTAATGAACTTTTTGAAATAGTTTATGACAATTTTTCTAATGTTTTGTTTTGGATTAATTATTTTACTTTGGATCTCTGTACGTTACATCATGTTACATTTATATCAACTTTTTATTATTATATTAAATTATTTTAATTCATCTCATTTTAATTTTAATAAATATTTATTTTCATTAAATTGTTTTTATTACTTGTCATTTTCTATTTGGGAAATTAAATGTTACTCAAAACTAGGTCAAATATAGATGAAATAAACATCATTAGATGTGTAAGGAATAGCAAAGTTTTATAATTTAGAAAGTCACACTGAATCTACTTAGTATCAAAAATAGGAAATTTGGTATAAAATTTATCTAATTTCTTGAAAATATTTATATTGATTTTTTTATTACTATATAACTATACTATCTTCTAATGTGATTTGTATATTATATTGATTTGGTTATATTAAATTTAATTAATTTAAATTATTTCAATAATGATTTATGTTTATTTAATATTAAAAGAATCATTTATTATTATTTCTGATTAATTATGATTATTTACATAAATATTTATGATTAATTACTTTATATATTATTTGACAACAAATCTATTATCGTGTGACTATTATAAATCTTTAATATGGTTATATTACATTGATTAAATTTAATTAATATTAAAATAGTAATTTTCTGTTATTTGGGCTTATTTAATATAATAATCTATAGTTATTCCAAACAAGGTCAAATCAAGAAGAAATAATTTTTTTAGCTTGGCATTGACAACCTCTATCCTTTTAAATAATCACTTCAACATTTTTGAATATTTAAATATCTAAAGATTTTACAAAATTTAGAAAAAAACTTTTTCATATCTGATTTGATGATCAAGTTGTATCATTGGATGTTGTTATAATTTTAAGTACTTGATATGTTGATATAGGACTAAAAACTAGATCTGCCAAGTAATTAAATAATGTTTGGGGTTAACTAAGTTAGCCAATGAGTTTAGTCACCAACATTCCTTACACATTAATAATAATTATAGGTTTTAAGGTGTTGTCATTACCTTTATCATTCATTCCTAATAAGTTAATTCTTATTTTATCATTATTTTAGTTATTATTATATTTACTCACAAATTATTATTATTAAAATGGCTTGTTTGCAAAAGCTATTAATAAAATATAAGATATGATAAAAAATAAAATGATTCTCAAGATAGTGAAGGATAATGGATTATGTTTTGGTAACCTAATATTTGTCTAAAATGATTAATTTAAATGAAATTTAGTTTTTGCAACTAATAATAAATATTGATATCAATCATAACTTTCTAAACAACAAAAAAAATTGAAATACAAATACTTAAATTTATATTGTATCTTTTGGTGGTTTTCTACTTAATCCAATATGAACTTAATAAGAATCGATATTTGCATGACTTCTTTCTTAAGATCTCCAATGAACATGAGCATCAACTATCCCAAATTTAAAAGTTGGTTTAAACAAAATTTCAAAAAGTACCTAGGGTTTGTCATCTTCAGTCAAGGCACCATAGCTTTTGGTTAACAAGAAAACATGATCGAGACAAACAAAATTTTTTGGGCTCATCTAGTTGAGATTTATTAATTTAAAAATATTTTTTTTCATATTTTTATATAATTTATTTGTAAATTTTCTATATGTTTTATCAGATATTTTCATGAGTACCTAATTTGATGATTAAGGATTTTTTAGTCCATCTCATTTGTATCTTGAAATGCAATAATCCCTTAAAATATATCTGATTTCTTCAACTTTTTTCTTTAATTTCATTGTATCACTAAGTAATTTTAAATCGCCACTAATGTGAACTTTACATTGCTTTAAATTATTTCTATTATATTACTTTAATTTATCTAATTCCAACTTTATTATATTTTTACTTAATATTAGCATAATAATTTATTATTTGTTATGTTTTTTATTAATTTAGTAAATCATAGTAATTCCAAACAAGCTCCAATCAAGATGAAGCAAACATCATTTCATTGGTCTTAATGAGCTCCATCTACAAATTTTATTTTGTGTTTTACATATTTGTTTTATTGCTTTGGCATGCTTTATGAATCATTTTTACTTGTTCATGATTAAATAATAAAAAATGATACAGTTGATCTCCTTAGAATCTTGTAATGCAAATTTGACATATAATTTATCTCATTTCTTTGAATGTTTTCTTTTCATTTTATTATATGACTCAGTCTCTTATTCCCCTCCCATATGACCTTTATATAACTTTCATATAGTTATACCTTATTATTTTAAATTATCATTATTTTCTTTAACATTTATTTATTTATAGGAAAAAATCATTATAATTTATGCATGTTTACATTAGTTATTTGTGGTAATTCTAAAAGGTTCAGTCGACATAAAAAATTGTCATTAAACTCTACTGAATGAGGTATCCATATTAAAATATTCAATTCAACATTTTTAAATATTACCCTTTCTAAAGTTTTTTGATGCTTTATAAGAAATTTTAATCAATTTCTTATTTGGTGATTGAAGATATTACACTCAATCTCTTAAGTGGCATGAATTTTATTTCCCATACAATATTTTTCATTTTCTCAACTTTTTTACGTTGAAGTAGTTATATTACTATTTCATTCTAAATCACTTTTTTGTGACCGTTTGATGGCTTTGATTTTGTTTTATCATATTGCTTCAATTTATCTATTTTTAGCTTTAATGTATAATTAATATAAAAAATCTTGTATAAGTCATTGTGTTTCCAAATCACATTAAATTAAGAGGAAGAAAGTGTCATTGTACCCATCTTAAAGACACTTATCCATACCTCAGTTGATGATCATGGATGTTACACTCATTCTCGTCATCAATTTTTGATGTGGATTTTACCATATAATTTTTATCATTTCATAGAATTTTTTTCATTAATTTACTTTTATTATTTTATTTCAAATTTCTTATTTTATCCCAATAAAGACTTAATATTAAAATAATAATCTCTTTTTTTTAATTCATAATAAATCTAAATGAGGTCTAATTAAGATTAATTAGATTTGTTAAACTTGTCTCAACATGCACTATCAAATCAAACATCAATTTTTATTTTTGTAAAAAATTATCATGGTTTATTAGACTTTTTAATTTGTATCATGAAATGTAATTTTCCCACACTTTTTAACGCATTCCCTTAAATGTTTTCCCGTTGAAATTTTTATTTAACTATGTAACTCTACATCTCCTTACTAGTGACATTTGCATCTTCATTGTTTGCTTATATTCTATTGCTTTAATTAATCTCATTTTAACCATAATATAGATTGATGGAACATAAAAATGATAATTATTTATATTTATTCTTATTTATTTTATTAATTTATAAGTAATTCCAAATTAAGTCTTTGTAAGATGAAATAAATATTGCTAGACAAGCCTTGGTGAGCTCAAACCACTGTAGAATTTTTGTTTATATTTTAAAATATTTTTTTTACTAATTTTGTATGTTTTATGAGACACTATCATTTCTACTTGATTTTGTGAACTGTGACGATACATTCGATTACCTTATATCATAGGAATGTGAATCTCCCAAATAGTTTATCTCATTTGTAAACATTGTTTGATTTAATTTTTTTAGACACATGTTATTGAGCTCTTTACATTTGACTGTTCATTTTTAATTTTTAAAATTATTTGTCTTATAAATTTCACATAGGTGTTTTAAGATTTTTTAATTCATACAAATTTTGATGATCACAGATGTTACTCTTGATCTCCTCACAACCTTGGAATGAAACTTCCCCTATAATTTTTCTCAATTTTTAAATTTTTTCTGTTTGATATGATTATATTACATTTTAAATGTAAATTTCCTCATGTATGTTGTTCACAACATTTTGATTAATATATATTAGATTTTTTCCATATATTTCATTTTTCACTTTAACATATATTCACTTAACATCATAAAAATAGTTATTTATTATTTATTATGTTATGCTTTGGTAATAAACAAAATATTGTTTGATTGAAACAATACAAACATCTTTGAAGAACGACCATATTTGATAAAACATACATGGTTTGATTGAAATGAAAGAGGCATGGTCTTATTTTTTTTCCTTTTCATGCGTTTTTAGACATTTGTATTCATGCCATATTTGAGTATTGAGCAAGCTACACTTGATCACATTAGAGTTATGTAGTAGTATGACAAAATAAAAGAAAAAGAATTTACAAAATGAGTAATTGTATACTAAATTTCACTTGAACATGTTAATATCATCAATTGTGATATCCTCCAACGTTAAATTTGTCACAAATAAAAATGTCCTAAAAAGAAACAAAAAATATTAAAAAATAAAACAGATCCCATTATTAATGTGACTATTTAGTTGGATAAAGCAAGTCAAGTTGCATCTAACATCATTTATTTAATCTTAATTAAGCAATGTTTTATTAATAGTGAAACGAGGTAAATTGAAGAAATCTAACAATACCAAATGGAAGTGTTATCGATACCACTTAAGAGAAGATTTAGAGTTAATAGTAATGTACTAAAATAAACGCAAAGAGCTTGAAGAAATGAGATTAATTGTATAAGAAAGTTGTCTCTAAAGATACTAAGGTGATTAAATGCAACATTATCATTTATCAAATGATTTACTATTCAAAATATCACATAAATGAAGCCAAAAGCATTAATAATTAAATATTTAAAAATATAGTAACCATTATTCAATTAACAAAGCTTACTGAGATGACTCTAATGATGTTTAGTTCAACAAAATTGGACAAAGTTTTTTGCTACACCAAATTATGAAAATAAAAAAATATAATAAAATATTATTTTAATACAAAATAAATTTATATAAATCTAAAATATGATAAATTAATGAAACGTGGCATAGAAAAATAAAATGTGTCGAAAAGATGTCAAAAGAGAGATAAAGAGGTATGTATGTAGTAATGTGACAAAATTAAATAGAAAAAATTAAGAAGAAATTAATTAAATTCTATCAAAAAATTTCATTCAAGATAATACAGAGATTTAGCATAACATCCTTGATCATCTAATTAAGTTTTAATGAAAATGTCTCATAAAAGCATGCAAAAGTCCTATAAAATATATTATTTGAAAATATAAAAATGAATATTTGTTTAGGTAGAGCTTCTTAGGGCAATTCAATTAAAATTTTTTCATCTTCGTTAGTTCTTATTTTTAATTACAATAAAATTAAAATTTAATAAGTAAAAATAATAAAAACTATTATTCTAATACCAAAAAAAATATAATAAAATTAAAATAAGAAAAATTGAAATAGTTTAATATAACTAAATCAAAGCAATGTATAGTCACACATGGGGAGACATTGAGTGAATAGTTATATGAGCAAATCAAAAGAAAATAGTGAGTGAAATTAGATGTATTATATGTGAAAGTTGCATTCTTTGTAAGGAGACTACATATAACATAGTTCATGCTCAAATCATGTACAAATTAAGGTTCCTCACAAAAAGACACAAAACTCCATGAAAGAAAAATATTTAAGAATGTAAAAAACCAAATTTTAATTGGATGGAGCTCACAGAGATTACTCCAATAATTATTTTTGATAGGTCCAAATTTGGAATTATACTAGTTACTAACATAATATTAAATTATTTTTTGCATTAGGAAAATATTGATCAAAATTAAAATGCAGTAAATTGAAGCAATGAAAATAAATCAAAGTGATACAAAAGAAACTTAGAAGAGATCTATAGTTTCAGGGTATTATAAGGAAATCAATGCCAAGTATTTGAAGCAATGTCACAAATAATATGAAAAAGGTTAAGTTTAGGATAATCTGAAGATCGAATGAAGCATCCTCAATTGTGAAATTCGTGCAAATGAAAATTCCATTTAAAATTTGCTAAAATACTAAAATAAATATTTAATTAGGTAAAACGTACTGATTGAAGTCCAAGGACATTTCTTTCCTCACAATTGAACCAAGTCTACAATAATTATTAATTGTATTAGTAAATAAGCAAAATTAATAGGAAATTATTGAATTAAGGTTAGGTAAAAATAAATGAATGCTTAAAAAAGAAAAACAAAAGAAACATAACGAAGTGCAATCAAGCCCATATAAGGATTAAATCTGATGAGATCTATAGATTCATATTATTGTAACCAAACTAAATCTAAGAATTTGAATAACTGAAATAAATTATTCAAGAAAGTTGCATTCTTAGAATATATAGAGATATAGTGAAAATCAATGATTGAAAAATTAAAATGCCTCATAAAATTTTCAAAAACATAGAAATTAAATAATTATAAATTTACAAAGTAATAAAAAGTTGTATTTACCTCTTCAAGATTGTTCAAAGAACATTAGTTTCTTCTCAACCAAATCTAATTAGGAATTACATTTATTTTCAAAAAAACAAAGTATAAATAATAATAAATTATATTTGAAAAAGTGAGATAAATTGATGTAATACTATTTAACCAAATAACAAAAATATGAAGGTCACATTAGAGGAGAATTTAAGTATCCTCGTAAAAAATTAAAATAAAAGGAGATCAATTGAAAAATTGAAATAAATTTTATCAAAATGCTATATTTAAGATAGTAAAGAGATTGAGTGTAAAATTGACAAATATAAAATTGTGTATGAATTAAATTATTACATAAATTGTTTCAAAATAATTGAAAATAATATATTAAAAAATTTAAAAATAACTATTTAAAGTATAAACTCCTCTACACAAGTGTTACGATAATTGTTCCATCTCGATCAGATGTCATTCAAAATTTTAGAAATTACCAAAATAAATAAAAATTAAAAAATAATAATAAATTTTTTTAAAAATTTAGTATAAGTATATTGAAGATTAAATAAGATTAAATTAAGCAATGTAATGTTATGAAATCAAAGAATTGCAAAGGAAACAATTGGGGAACCTTCGTGTTACAAAGTAATCTAACCAAATCTAAGAAAACCTTTTAAGGAAATAAGATAAGTTATACCATAAAGTTGCATTCTATGATGCTAGGGATATTGAGTGTAACAATCTTGATAGCAAAATTATTTATGAATTAAAATATCTTGTAAAGCATGCTAAAACATAAAAATAAAATATGTAATATATATATATATATATATATATATATATATATATATATAGAGAGAGAGAGAGAGAGAGAGCTTTTCTAAAGGAGTCTTACAAAATTTCTTTTATCTCTATTAGACATCATTTGGTATTTTGGAAAATTACCAAACTAAATAAACACAAATAACATTTATTTTTTAAAGTTGATATATACTAAACCTAAAATTAGAAAACTTAAAGTAATATAATTTATTCAAATTAAAGAAATGTAAACATCGCATAAGAGGAAAAGTATTCGTAGTTATATAAGAAAATAAATTTATAAAATTTGAAGAAATGAGACAAATTTTATGGCAAAGTAACGTTTTAGGATATTAAGAACATGAAGTGTAACTTTCTGAATCATAAACTTATTACAAATTTAAATACAAAACAAAGAATGTGAAAACAAAAGAAATTAAATTTTAAAAAAATTAGTTTTTAAAAAGATAGATCCCTTTGAGACGAGTTTAACATTAATTTCATCTAAATCTTACCATAATTAACACAAATAGAAATTACCATATTAAATAAGTTAAAATAATAATAAATAACTAATTAAAAAATAATTAAATTTTCTTTAAAGCTAACATGATGGAAAGTCAATCAATATAGTATAACTATAAAGCAAGTAAAGAAGTCAAAAATATAATATTTCAAAATATAGTAATAAAATTTTAAAAAGATATAGTTCATTTGTAAGTGCCCACAAACATTTCTTTAATAGGAGTAAAAATTAGTAAGTTATTACTTTATTAATAAGCATGTATATATATATATATATATATATATATATATATATATATATATATATATATATATATATATATATATATATATATATATATATATATATATATATATATATATATTTTAATAAGCATGTATATATATAGATCTCCTCTTAATTTTACCATCATCGATTGTCTAATTAAGCATAAATAAAAATTCCATATAAAGAATTCTAAAATCATAAAAAATAAAAAATATTTAAGAATAAAAAAAATATTTTGTTCAACATAAGAAATCAACATGAGTCTGACAAAATTTTTATTACTTCAATGGACTTTGTTTTGAAACACTACAAATTACAAAACTAAAACTACATAAATAATATATATATATATATATATATATATATATGAAGGCTTAAATGAGATAAATTGAAATAATATAATACAACCAAATCAAAATGATGTAAATGTTTATAAAAGATGGTTCAGAGTTCTATATTACTGAATCTAAGAGCAAATAAAAATTAAAAAAAATTGGATTAATTTCTCTAGAAAGTTTCATTCCATGATATTAATGAATTGAAATGTAACATTTGGGATAAGGAAAAATGGTGTGATTTAAAGAATCTTTAAAAACATGCAAAAGCCTTAAGAAAATAATATATATAGATTTTAAAAAAATTTAATTGGAAATAGCTTGTTGAGATAAATTAAAATCCTTAAGATAAAATGGTCACATGCAAGTATACTTTGAGTTACTTAGTAAAGCAACCATACCAAAGGAAAAATCTCTAAGACATGAAATAAGCTATTAAGAGAAGTTATACTCCAAGATATTAAGGAGGTTAGGTTCAACAGTCTTAGTCTTCAAATCGAGAACAAATTAAAATAACTCATAAGGCATCAAAAATCCAATAAAATAACATATTTAAGAATATAAAAACATTTTTAATTTTTTATATTCTTCAAGGTGAGTCCAACAACATATTTTAATATAAAGAAAATATATAAAAAAGATAAAATCAAATAAATTGAATAAGTGTAATATAACCAAATCACTGTGATGCAAATGTTGCACACAAGAAAGGTTAGTGTTTTGTGGTAATATAGAAAAATTGAAGTAAAAAATGGAAGAAATGTGATCAATAAGATGAGAAAACATCATTCGAAGATACTAAGAAAGTCAATGATGGCACCTTAAATAAAAATAAACTACAATAAAAAATATTTTAAATTTTAAAACTCATTATCTAATGGAATAGAGCTCGTGAACATAAGTCCAACGAATTTTGTTTCATTTCGAATGGACATTATCTAAAATTACTAGAAATTACAAAAATAAATAAGAATAAAAGGACAAAGTATTATTTTAATGTTAATTAAATATATATTTAAAATCTAAATAGAGATAAACTATGACAATGTAATATTACAAGTCAAAATTATGTGAATGTCATACTACCAGATACTTAGAGTTAGTAAATTAGCTAATTCAAAGAGAATCTAAAAAATGAGATAAATTGTGTAACAAAGTTAAATTTTTTGATATTAAGAACATCTTGGATCATTAATGAAGTATAAATAAAAATTACTCTTGAATTGTTCAAAATCCTACCAAATAAAGTAATTCAAAATATAAAATCAAATATTTAATTAAATAGAGCATGACAATTCGAGCGTAATGTTGCTTGTTTTTTCTTGATTGAACCTTCTTTAGAATTTCAATGAATTACAAAATTGAGTAAAAATAAATAATAATAAAAATTATATTAAGTTAATTTATTTTAAAATTAAAAAGTCATTAATTAATTAGATATAATATAAAGTAATCTAAATGATGTAAAGGTGACAATTGAGAAGAATTAGGGTTTCAAAGTAATGCAACCAAATAATTACAAAACATTTCATAAAATAATATAATTTGTGAGCAAAATAAAGATCCAAGGTACTATGTAAATCAATTTTAAATTTTTTATCATCAAATAGGATAAGAATCCAAATGATGCATAAAGTGTTAAAAATTTATGGAAGCAATGTAGTATATACCAAAATTAAAGCAAAAGTAATGCTCACACTATAAATAATTTAGTATTACATTGTAATATAACCAAATCAAATAAATAATTTTAAAAAATTAGATAAATTAGTCAAGATAGTTATTTTCCACGATGCTAGAGATATTACATAGAACTTTAATTATTAAATTATGTATGGATTATAAAACCTTATTAATTTGATAAATGGGTCAAGATGAGTCAACATTTACTATCTCATTGTCAGACCTTATTTAGAATTAATAGAAAGTACAAAGCCCATTATGCAAAAACAATAATAATTATTATTATTTTAATATTAAGTAAATGTATAATAAATCTAAAATATTATAAATTGATAAAATGTAATATATCAAAACCAAAGACAAGTGAAGGTCATAAGGGAAGAGAATTTGTTTTTCATAGTAATATAACAAAATAATTGAAAACAAATTGACAAATGAGATAAATTGTGTTAAAAAGTTGCACTCTAAAATATTAAGGAGATTACGTGTGACATCTACAATTATGAAATTTATTACAAATTAAAATATCTCATGAAGAGAACTAAAATCCTAGAATTTGTTTAAAAATTTTAATAATGAATATTTAATTTTGAATCATATAAACGTAAATAATAATAACGTTTTTCTAATTTTAATTAAAAATATGAAAATGTTGAATGAGATAAATTGAAAAAATATAATAAAATTAAATAAATAAATAAATAAATGTCATAAGAGAGAAGATTTTTAATACAAAGTATTATTGCAAAATGAAAATAAAGATTTTAAAAAAATTAGATATGTTGCATAGCAAAATATTATTCTAACATACTTAGGGCATAAATTGAAACATTCTCGAATGTCAAATAAAGTTTGAATTAAAAAGCCTTTTTTATGCTCTCAAATGACTAAATATAACATATTTAAAAGTTTTGAAAGATGATTTAGTTACATAGAGCTATTAAAGAAGGGTTCATTGATGTTTGTTTCCTCTCAAATGCAAATCTTAAAGATTGGTAATGAATTACAAATGTGAATAAAAAAATAATAAAAATTTTATTTCAAAGTTAAAAAATAAAATATTAAAGCAAAAAAGAGATATAGTAATGCAATGTATTATAACTACCTTAGAGCGATGCAATGGCCATAAAAGATGTCATTTAGAGTCATATATCAGTATAACAAAATCGTGGCAAAAGAACTAGAAGAAATAATATAAGTTACATAAGAAAGTTGCACTATAACCATGTAATGACATTGAGTGTACTTTGATATTTCATGAAATCTAGCATGAATAAAAAAGTTCCATAAGCTATGAAAATAAAAAGAACATTTCTTCAAACTAAAAAAGAAATTAATCTTAAATAATTAAAAATTATCATTTTAGTATTAAGTAAATATATATTGAAGTGAAAAAGAGTTAAATTAAAGCAGTGTAATTAAACTAATCGAAAGTAATGTAAAGATCACACGAGATGAGAATTACATTGTCATAGTAGTATAACGAAGTTGAAGAAACAATTTGATGAAATGAGATAATATTTATTGGAATGTTTTATTACATTGTTATCAAGATATTAAGTGTAATATTCTTAATCCTTAAATCATGTATAAATCAAGCATCTTCAAAATCATGACAAAAAGTTAATAATAAAATATTTGAAAATAAAAAATAAAATTTCACTTTATCAAGCTCATAGAAATCAGATTAAAGATGTTTGTTTCATCTTAGGTAGAACTTATGTAAATTACTCTAAAATTTTAAAATGAATAGAAATTAATATAACAAATTTTTTTTTAATATAAACTGAAATTATATTAAAGTTGAAATAAGCTAAATGGAAATATTGTATTATATCCTTACCATAGCTCTATAAGTGTCACACAAGCAAAGATTTAATTTGTGTAACACCCTCGATCATTAAAGCTATCACAAACAAAAATAACTTAGAAAGCATGCATAAATTATAATATGATTAATTTGTGTCAAACAACATTTATTTCAACTCAATCAAACACTTTTTTGAATAAATATGAATTAATAAATAGAAAACAACAAATAATAATAAATTATTTCTTTCATTTGAAGTAAATTAATTTTAATGAGAGAATGAGATAGAATGAAGCAATGTAATAATTTAAAAAAATTAAATAATTGATAAGAAAATATTATTTTAATACTATATAAATATATATTAATGTGAAAATGAGATAAACTGAAGTGATATAATATAACAAAAAAAAGTGATTTTATGGACACATAAGAGGAGATCTAGATATATATAGTAATATAATAAAGTCAAGGCAAAAATTAAGAAAAAAACTAATTAAATTTTATCAAAAAGCACATTCCAAGAAAATAAAGAGATAAAGTATAACATCCATGATCATCAAATTAGGTATTGACCAAGAAATCTTTTAAAACTACCAAATTCCTATGAAATAAAATATTTGAAAATACAAAAATGAAACTTTATTTTGATAAAGCTTGTTATGGAAATTTAGGGAACATACTTTCATATTGATTAGTTCTCATCTAAAATTATAATAAATTTCCAAAATAAAAAAGAATAAAAATTATAAAAAATAATTATTTTAATATTAATAAATAAATAATAAAGTTGAAATATAGTAAATTGAATCAATTTAACAAAACTTAGTCAAGCAATATAAAGGTCACATAAGGACAGTAAGAGTGAATGGTAATGTAAACAAACAAAAAAAAAATATTCTGTGAATTTAGATTAATTAAAGAATTAAAATCAATGCTAATTGTTATTTTTGAATTAATAAAATATATATAAAAAATAAAAATGAGATACATTGAAGTAATGTAAGTATCTTGGTTAAATTGACATAATGAGCAAACTAGAGGAGGTTTACTATTCCAAACTTATATAGCCAAATCAAAGCAAAATATTTGAAAATATTAGATAAATTTAGAAAACTATTTAATTTCAAGATAATATGAAAACTTTTTTTAGCATCCTTAATTACCAAATTAAACACAAATAAAAAATTCCATTTAAATTTTGCAAAAATGACACAGTGAAGTGACGTAAATGTATCGTGATAGAAGAATTAGATATTCATACTAATATAAATAAATAAGAATTAAAGATTTGAAAAAGTGGGAAAAATGACACAAGATTGTTGGATTGTAAGATACTAAGATTTTTAAGTATAGTATTTTTTATTATTAAATTAGATATGAGGGGAAATTCCTTGTTAAGTGTTCCAAGATCGTAAAAAATGAGATATTTAAAATTACGGAAATACATATTTAATTAGATCGAACTTGTCATGATTAGTATAAAGAGATTTCTTTTATCTTTATCTTACCTCATTTGGATTACTATGAGTTACAAAAATAAATAAGCATTAATAATAATTAATTATTTTTAATTTTTTTGAAAATAAGATAAACATAAATTATATGTTACCACAAAATGAAACTGATGAAAAGCTCTCACAAGAGGAGAACAAGAGTTTCATAGCTATCAAACGAAACTAAAGAGAGAAAATTGAATAATTGAGATAAATTGTACAAAAAATTCCTTTTTGAGAAATTAAGGACTTCGATTGTGACATCCTAAATGATGAATTGTGTTATGAATTGAGTTCTCTCGTAAATCATTTCATAATAATAAAAAATAGTTTAATAGGTATATAGAAATGAATATTTAATTAGATAAAACTATTTGAGATTAGTCCAACAATCTTTAAGATAGAGCAGATTTGGAATCTTTTCGAATTACAAAACTAAATAAAAATTCAATATAATAATTTAATATTTTATTTTATGTAAATGTATAATAAATATGAAACGAGATAAATTGATGTAATGTTATATAACAAAATAAATATAATATAAAAGTCACTCAAGTTGAAAATTAAAGTAACCTCGTTATATAATAAAATCAATGAAAAAAATTTGAAAAAATGAGATAAATTAATGCAATGTTATAAAAAAAATCAATTCAATACAAAGGCTACTTAAAAGAAGGATTAATGTATCTTTTAATATTAAAAAATCATTTCAAAAAGTTTGAATAAATGAGATAAGTTGATACAATGTTATATAACTAAATAAAAATAATATAAAGGTCACATAAGAGGAGCATTAAAGTTTGCTCATGAAATAAGAAAATTAAAGCAAAACATTTCAAAAATTAAACTAATTTTACACAAAACTTGTGTTCTGAGATAGTAAAGAGACCAAGTGTAAAATCATTGAATATGAAATACTGCATGAATAAAAATATTTCAAAAATAATATTAAAGTAATAGAAAAAAAATATTTAAAAACATAAAAAAAATTTATAGGAAAAAGCATAGTAGCACAAGTCTTACAACGACTTTTTGATCTCAATCAAATGTCTTTCAAGATTGCTACAAATTACCAAAGTAAATAAGAAATAAATAATAATAAACTATTATTTTAATATTAAGTATGAAAATGTTGAAGATGAAATGAGATTAATTTAAGAAATGTAATATTAAAAAATCAAAGCCTTGTAAAGGAGACAAGTTAGAAGGTTTGGAGTTACAAAGTGATAAAGAAAATCAATGCCACACTTTTACAGAAATAAGATAAAATTTATTGTTAAGGTTTATTCTAAGATACTAAAGAGTTATTGCGTAGCAACATTGATAATATGGTTAGTTACAAATTGAAATATCATTAAAATCATGTCAAAGTAACAAAAAATTAAAATATTTTTTAAAACATTAAGTAAAATATTTAATTTAAAAAATCTTATTTGGTGGAGTTCAATGAAGTTTATTTTATCTTAATTAGACATCATTTTGAATTATAGTGAGTTGTACTACTAAATAAACAAAAATAACAATGATATAAGAATGTGATATATTCAAATGAAAATGATGTAAACATCTCATGGGACGAGAGGTATAATTTCATAGTAATATAAAAAACTCAATTTGTCAAATTTAAATAAATGAGATAATTTTTATGGTAAAGTTACAATTCAAGATGCAACGAGGATTAAGTGTGTGTCTTCAAAGATTATAAAAATTGGCACAAATTAAAATACATAATAAGGCATGATAAAACTTTAGAAAATAAAAAATTTAAAGCAACAAAAAAAATAAACAGATATATTTCGTCGAGTTGACTATGACATTTATTTGTCTCAATTGGACCTCGATTAACAATAATACAATTTACCTAAGTATATAAGCATAAATAATAATAAGTTTCTATGTTAAAATTAACTTAATATTTACTAAAGGAAGCCTGGATAAATTGAAGCAATATAATATAGCCTACACAACACAAGATAAAGGTTACAAGAAAAGTTGTTTTTAGCTACATAAGAATATAACCAAATTAAAGTGAAACCTTTGAAGAAATGAAAAAAAAGTGCATAAGAAAGTTAAACGTCGCGAAACCTAGAAGATCGTAACTTCATCATTTATAAAAAAGATATGTTTTAAAATCCTCATAAAGCTAGCAAAAACAATAAAAAATTTAAAAATATAGTAACTAAAATTTGAATGGGTAGCGCTCATTAAGACGTGCAGCAAATTTCTTGATCTCAGTCGAAGCTCACTTGAAATTACTCCAAATTATCAAATTAAATATGCATAAATAATAATAGATTAATGCTTTAATAATTAAAAAATAATTTATTGAAGAAAAATTGAGAGAATTTAGACAATGTAATAGAATGAAAATAGAATAATATAAAAGCCCTTTGTGTTGAGATTTATAGCTACTAGAAAAATAACAAAATTAAAGGAAAAAGTTTGAAGAAAAGAATTAATTATTTTGGAAAAATTGCACTCCAAGAAAATAAGGTTATCAAGTGTAACATCTTAGATTTAAAAATCATGTATGAATTATAAAGCCTCTTAAAAGTTAGGAAAAGTTAAGAATGAAAAACATTTAAAAAATTAAAAAAAAAAAAAAGAAAGATCTATGAGATGATTATGCTGACTTTTGATTCATATTGATTGGAACTCATTTGGAAATTCTACAAATTATTAGAATAAATATCCATAGATATTAATAAATGTTTCTTTTATCATAAAAAAATATATTGAACTTTAAATGAAATAAATTGATGTAATGTAATGCAACTAAATCAAAATAATATAAAAGTTATATGAGAGCAGAATTAGGTTATGTTGTGATGTAATCAAATCAAAGTGAAAAAATTAAAGGGATGAGAAATTTTATATAGGAAAGTTGTATCCAAATATTCTGAAGATTGTAAAGAAATTGAGTATAAAATCCTCATTCATCAAATAAGGTATCAATTACAACATCTTATAAAACATGCCAAAACCTTAGAAAATATAGATCCTAAAAATATAAAAATAATATCTAATTTTTTATGGCTTGTTGAGGACTGTCCCACAACATTAGTTTCCACTCAATCAAACAATGTTTGGATCTATTATGAATTACCAAATTAAATGATCATAAATAATAATAAACTATTACTTTAATATTTATTAAACTTTTGAGAAATTTAAAATTAAATAAGTTTCAATATTATAATGTAACAAAATTAAAGAGATCTAAATATCACATGATAGAAGATTTAGAAATATATAGTAATATAAATAAATCAAATTAACACCATTAAAGAAATAAAGAACGTAAAGTGCAAAATCCTTGCTTATCAAATAAACTAAGAATAAAAATATCTCATAAAATGTACTAAATCCATAGAACATAAAGTCCTTTAAAATATAAAAAATAATATTTCATAAGATAAATCCATAATGATGTATCCAACAATGTTAGTTTTATCCCCATCAGCCTCGTACAAAAATAATGCAAATTACCAAAGAAAATAAACATAATCAATAAAAATTTTTAATTTTTAAAAAAACTAAATATATATAAAATGTGAAATAACATAAATTGATGTAATGTGCTAAAGTATAATCAAAGTAATGTAAAGGATACATGGGAGGAGACTTAGTGTTTCATAATAATATGACCAAATCAAAGTAAAGGACTTGAAGAAATAAGAAACTTATTTAGGAAAGTTGTAATCCAAGATATCATGGAGGTCGAGTTTAATATTCTTGATAGCTAATTTAGGCATAGAAAAAAGGCCATGTAAAACATTTCAAAACCCATAATGAAATAAAATATCTAAAAAAATAAAAAATAGACATTGTATTCGATACTACACATCAAGATGAGTCTAATGACATTTGTATTAATTCATTGGACCATAATTCAAATTATTTTAATTAAAAAACTTAAATAAACATTTAATATTATTTTAATTTTAACTACATGTATAATAATGATTAAAAAGATAAATTGAAGTAATATAATGCAACAAAATGAAATGATGTAAATGTCACACAAAAGGTAATTCAGAGTCCTATACTAATATAACTAGGCCCAAGTGAATAATTTGAAGAAATTTGATTTATTATATTGGAAACTTCAACTCTAAGATACTAAAGAGATCATGTGCAACATCTTGAATCATCAAATTTCATAGAAACAAAAATGTCTGATTAAACAAAAAAAATCTTTAAAAAATATAATATTTATAAATTAAACAAATGAAGGTTTAATTTGATATAACATGTTGAGAAAAATAAATATTCTTGGGACATAAATGTCACATGATTGAAGATTTTAAAATTACATAGTAATATAATTATACGAAAGGGAAAATGATGGAGAAATGAGTTAAATTATTGGGGAAAGCTAAACTCCAAGATGTTAACAAGGTTAAGTGCAAAATTATGATCATCAAATTAGGCACAAATTATAATATCTCGTAAAGCATGCCAAAATCTAATAAAATGATGTTTAAAAACATCAAAATCCTATTTAATTTGGTAAACCTTGTCATTATTAGTCTATTGATATCTTTTTTGTCTACATCGGACCTCATTTGGAAATATTTTAAATTACCAAAATAAACAAACATAGATAATAATAGATAAGTATTAAAATTGAAATAAGATAAATTAAAGCATTCTAATATTAAAAAGGAAGTGATGTAATGGGTACACGATAGGAGAAATAGATAAAAGAAAGAAAAATAACAAAATCAAAGTGACGTAATGCTCGCATGCTAGAAGAATAAGAATTTCATAGAAATTTAAGAATCGAAAAACAAAGCATTTGAATAAATGTGATAAATAGTTTGTGAACACATTATTTGAAAATGTTAAGAAGATCAAACATAACATCATTCACCGTCAAATAAGGTATGA
Organism: Vanilla planifolia; assembly: GCA_023846275.1. Taxonomy (NCBI): domain Eukaryota; kingdom Viridiplantae; phylum Streptophyta; class Magnoliopsida; order Asparagales; family Orchidaceae; genus Vanilla; species Vanilla planifolia. The sequence goes on along the minus strand of JAIUJO010000056.1, from coordinate 1,715,952 downwards.
AATAAATATTTCATGAAGTGAGCAAAACCTCCAAGAAAATAAAAAAAATCTTTAACTATATTTTTAAATGTAATAAAAAAATTACATAAGACAATAGGTGTTGATATGGATGGCTCTAAATTTTAATTGTTTTGAAGTCATCTTTCCACTATATTGCTAATGTCTAAAGGCACAAGAACTTATCTAGACTTATTTACACATAAATTTACCTAAAAATATTTTAAAACTAAGAGTACTTTGGATTGTACTATGAAATCAAGTGAGAATGAACACTTTGATGAAAAAAATTAAATATTAAACAATATAGTAATTTTACTTGCATTATGGAATCATCACACAACATGAATTGTTAGCCACGAGATTAGATAGTGTCAAACATAGATGATTCAATGAAAACTTGATTAAATTTTATTTATACATGTGCAACATCCACACCATATAAATGTTGCTGTATTTCTCCAAGGGGGTAAGTAGATGTAGAGAACTATCATGCCACATAAAATTCAATATCCTTGTCATACTTTTAAGATCAATTCATTGGCAGAAATTAAAAAGGTTTTTATACTAGGTGATTAAGTATGTTTTGTAATTTGACTTATTATATATGTACAACATGCCATAATTGTATGACAAAGTTTTTTGGGACATGATACTTGTGACATAGGCATTAAGCAAAGTCTCTTACACTTCTTCGTATGATTCCATTATAGTATACAAGTGATGATTTATTTATAATGAGGTATACAAGTGATGATTTATTTATAATGAGAGTAGCACATGTCAATGGCTTTGAATACATAAAATAATTCCCATGGTATTGTATGACGCTATGAAAATTTAAGAGATGAAAATCTTGATTTGGATTGTCTTTTTCTTCATATATGTGTGATGTTGTTCTGGTATAGATATGATTATTTTTTAGTATGTGAACAATAACAGTTATAATTACTTATTAGTTACATGATGGGCATATGATAGAATCATAAATGTATATTCTTATATTATATAATGATTAGTGAGTGATGACTAATTTGACTGGATTATTAAAAAAATCATTATTTGCATTTGAGGATATTTTGGTGCTATTGGAGAGTACTATAAGTTAATGAAACTTTAGTGAGACCATTACTTAAATTTAATTTTCTCATAAAAACATATAATTAAGAGTTATAAGAGATTCTCTTTTCCCATTGTAGGGACTTTGTATTTTCTTTTGCTTTCAATCCTTTAGCTTGTTGCAAATTTTTTGGCAGTCCTTTTTTGGGTTTTTTCGCCAAAATATTTTAATGGTTTTTGTTCTAATAATTTATATCAAACATTTCACTGCTTTTGTAGGATTCAATGTGCTGCTTTGAATTGTGTTTTTGTCCTGTCGATTATAGAATCTTTTTGGCAAGTGTGTAAAATTTTTTGTGCTACCAGCTTTTGTAAAATGTATTTCATTTTTTAACATGTTGAATTGAGTTTGAATTGAGCAATAAGAAAAACTTTTGGTTATCTTTTCCTAATGCTCACTCACTAACATTTTTCATAACAATTATTTTGAAAACAAAATTTTTTAAATGGCTTCAAGAAAAGGATAATTTTTTTTGTTGTAGTACATTTAAGACTATTCAAGTTTATGATTTTCACAATTCATGCACAATGGGCTAGACATCATGCTGCTTTATTACAAAAAGTTTCCTTAACGAAGTAATACACTAGATATTCATATTAAAAAGGTATTGCTATATGATTTCTTTTCATTGCTATCATATTTAATAGACTTATGTTACTAGAAAAGGTTTTATTGAACTATCATGTATATGTGATTAAGTATTAAATATATTTACTTTTTATGAAATGTTTGCATTCAAATAGAAGAAAACATGAACTGACTAAGTCTACATTCAAAGTGAAACACAATTAGATATTGCTAATAGATAATTCAGTAAGGTCCAAAAAGGAAGGAAAAATATTTGATATCAAGAAGGAAAGATGACATATCTGGCACTGTGAAGGACTTAAAAAAAATTGAGGTAATTTCAAAACAAACTAGAATCTTCAACATAAATGAAAAAATCATTTAGGAACTCATGATTAATGGAAACTCTAGCACTCTGTCAGCCTGGAAAACAACTAGTAGAAAAATTTTAATAATGAATTCAAACTAAAAGATTTTTATTTTTAAATGTGCATTTAATCTGTCATTTCAATTTTGAGAAGTTTTAATACACTTCTAAAATTCTCTGAGTGCTTAATAAAGTTTAATTTTCAAAAGGATTCAAAGAGCCCTACAAACCTTAATGATGGCTCAATAGGCCATGCCATTATATGTTGACAAAAAGGGGCATATTCTATCCTTGCCAATACTCTTCAAAATAAATAAGTAAAAATAACGAGAATTATCTACAAAATATTGCATTAGTTTAGATAATAAAAATTGACATTTCTTGAAGAGAAGGATTTCCAATATATCTTCTTATTTTTTTATAGGATGGATGGTATGCTAATAACTGAAATATCCATGAGGAAGTTAATTAACCTTTAAACACCTTTATCAATGGTGTCATATTGAATTTTTAAAACATAATTACCTGCATTGCCACCACAGAAACATCTTAGGAGAATCATTAAATGACTCACCTTTGATTAGTGCCATATTCAATGATAAGTTACCAAAAGCTATGAAGTAGTGAATTGGTGTTATCGACATATAATGCTTAAGCTAAATGTTGATGGTTTTGTGAATAATCACAATGGGTAGGTTGGTTATGTTGGAATTATATGCAATCATAATAGAGAAATAATTGAATCCATTTCTTACATTATGGTCGATAAATCATTATTAGAAATTAAAGGATTTTCTTTGATCTTTGGTACTTTTTTGAGTAATAGCAAGAAACTACAGAAGTTAATCATGAAAATGGGTCATATAGTAATCCTTAAAATAGAAAAATGTCAAATGAGAATTCTTTGAGAGCTATCAAATAGTATTTAACAATCCAATAATAACAAAGCTATTGGATGATTAGACAAAGTTCTAATCTCAAACATTAATATATTGTACTAGGTATGAAGCATTACCTTACAAGATTATTTCTAATATGATGATAGATTTTTTTTACTTCACATGTGATTATCTTTTATGATATGATATTCATCATAATATTATGCAAATCACAAACTACTTACAAAAAACTAGCATCATAACAAGATGATTTGTCTAATCTTAGTTATCTCTGATTAGGCTTTTTAGACATACGTGACTAAAATCATATCATCTTAAATGTAAGAATTTCAAATAAAAAACAATAGAGTTATTCAATAAGCAGTCATTCAAACTATTCATAAAAAACTCAATAAGAAGCTGCCATGCTTAGTTTAATATTCTAATTGCATCATATGTCTAATAAAAATAATTGATGAAAAAATATCAAATCGACCAATACTAATGCTGAAATAAAGTTGGTGAATTGTCCAACTGATGAACTCATTTTGATATTCTCTAGCTTCTTAACTATTGAACACTTTCCTCTCAAATCCAACAAACATATAGGAGGTTATACTTGGAGCCTCAATAGAGAATTCTTGATCCATAACATAAAACTACAATTTAGTAGCCAAGAAGTCTGTTTCTAACAATTGCATAAATCATGCAAATAAATGGATTTTTTTAAACTATCACGTGGCATCTTATATATATATATGTATATTTCATATATTATGTCTTAGTACCTCTTGTCTGATCTAATGCACTCGTTTATCCATGAGAATCATGATAGGTCTTGGACCCCTTTCACATAGGATGATCTAGCACTTAACAAAGGAGCATTGATCACATGGGGCAACCCTATATGGTTGAAGAAGTCATCAAAAACCATATGTGCTCCCATCCAAAATATAGGATATAAAGTGATTCTACATATATGTAACAATTCCATCTTGGGACAACTTTTACTACCACATTTAGTCAACTCTATAAAATCTTATAATATAACAATTCCATCTTGGGACAACTTTTATGACCACATTTAGCCAATTCTATAAAATCTTATAATACAATCTAGCACTCATCTCATGGGCTCAACCAAGCATATGTAACTACTTCTTTGTCAATATAACAAAGTAGCTTAACTTACTTATCTCATGAATGAGCATGCATGATCAAGGGTCCACTACATTAAAACCTTACTTCATCAAAGTAATGACCTTAAGGTGTAGCAGCCTACTAACTCTATTCCGTAACTATCTAGGATTCTTCAAGCCCTAACTCAATTTAGGTTTTATACCCTTAGTTAATTTTCATTTATCTAATGACATTATTAACTAAACATCATAGGGCTTCTTCTAAACCATAATTTTGCCTTGAGTAATATTATAACCCATTTTTATTGTGTTTATTCCTACCCATATTTTTCTTAAGACCATTTCCTATATAAGTTAAACTTAGTCTTTACAGTTCTTTTCATTTTTCTCTTACGTTCCATTTATAGGTTATTATCGTTACAATATTATCTATGTTCACATAAGTATTCTTAATGACCATTATGTCCTAAAGGAAACCATGAGTCACCATACCTATACTAATGCTTCCATTAAGGGATCACATGTCCCCATGATCTTCATGTAGGGTCTTATCATATGCCTAAAGAGATTAAATAAGGTTAGTCATGTTCTTATCCAAAGGACCCAATCATCAAATGGTTCTAGCCAACATTTTTACAATATTATTTCCATGTTAAGACATTGTTGCATTTCAAAGTCTTATTTTAGTCTCTTTTACTTCTAATGTCTCAACAAGTAATTTCACCAAACAAACATTTGTTTATAATACTCATTGAGCTCTAACAAGGGTGTTTACTTAGCCCATCATTAAGACATTTGATTATAGACGATTTTTTGAAATAACTGTAAGCCTTTAACAATAATTCCAAGGCTAAGCTTTGCTTACATAGCTATATAAATGCACCTAAAAATATATAATTTAAGCTCCATTAGTGATTATCAATATAACCTTCTTGTCTAAACATAGCCTTAGCACTTCTATTCATAACCAACTCTTTTGTTACCATCCATATCTCTACTCAACCAAGCATTCTTCTAAGGCCTTAAATCAAGCTCTCCAAACATTCTAACAAAAAACAAAGGGCACAACACACACATACCATAGTAACCATCTTTATTCTCTTCAAAGGTTGAACTTGTGCCTCCCATGACTTACTCAAGCCTTGGTTCCATGATTTCAAAGAAAACCTATGGTAAGAGATAATTGGCCATAATGCATGATCTCTTGTATTGACAATAGTTCTAAGTTTCATATCATTATTCATCATCAAATAAGTTTTAATTTTTTAATATAATAAATGGCATACTTGTATACATGGTTTTGCCATTAATATACACATTTATATCATGTAATCAAGTGAAATATAATTAATGATTTTGCTTGGATCAGATTTTATATTTTTGATAGGTTACTACTTTGAAACACATTTACATACAAGCTTGGAGTACAATCCTTTGCATAGAAATAAAAAATAAAATGAAGAAACATTGTATTAGTTTTGTGACCCATGCACATTAGAATTTGTTATACTATGATTTCAAGTCTTTAACGTTAGCATACCTCATTTTAATGTCTCAATTATCAGGTATTTTTAGCTACAAATAATAATTCAAAATCCATCATTTTGTTAGTTCAACAAGTAAAGGTCAACATGCAAGCATATGAATAAGAATTTGACTTACAATCACAATTTGGTTCATGTCACAAATTCTTCTATAATTCCTTTAAAAAGATTGCATAATAAATTGATTTTAAACAAGCATTATATGCTTACAAAAATACACTTTTGCGAGGGGTATAATAGGTTCCTCTTTTCTAAAAATTAAGGTTAGTGGAACAAAATTAACTTTCTATTAACCAAATCCCATCCCCTAGGTTCTACATGCCATTTTAATAAGATAATATTTTTATAATCATTCTTAGAAAATAGATAGATTTATTTCTTGTTCAAATTGTTCATCTTACCAAAAATGTCATGTAGAGTTTTTCTCCTTGGATTGCTCTTTCTTAGATTAAAAACGTGAACCCCCTTTCTTCTTGTTTTTCATGTCTTATCTTGCTTTTCACCCTAGTTTTCCCTTAGTTAGCCATATCAAATCATCATTATGGCGAGAATGTTTTAATACCCAAACACAATGATCTTAGGGGCTTAAATTTCCTTGTCCATACCTCCTTATGCCACATATTGTCTTTAAGAAAAACAAGTTTGCTTGCTTTAAGCCATGGTTCACCCATTGATGTTAAACCTCACTTCATTTTTATTTTTTTTGGCCTATCATATCAAGCAACAAAATTTAGAAATCTATTTATGATATGCCCAAAAGATATTTTGACATCTATTCCTCTTTCTCATTTATTTTATCTTAAAATATTCCTATATGAAAAAAATCATTTTCCTTTTTTAATCCTCTTATCATGAGGAAACAACTAACTTCTATTTTTTGAAATACTATCTATATCATCATTCTGCGATCAATACTTAATAATAAAGATAAGTGTTAATAAAAATAACAAAAAAAATTATAAGATAATTTTTAAGCTTGAAGCCTAGACATATCATGGCTTATGTCAATAACTCAAGTCTTTCTACTCAACCACAATTCAAATTCTCATATTTCTTGTTGAAAAATTAATAGTTTAATTTATCCATACTAAAAATTTAAACAATTAAATTTGAATTTTAAATTATTATTGACAAAATAGGACACACTTTCGTCAACTAGATTGAAATAGTGTGGCAAAAAGTGGTTGCTATAATAGTACTAAGATGGCACTTTTAGATTTTGGGTTGGATATGCTCTAGGATAACTTATTTTGTTCACTCTAGATGTACTTCATGTCATTACAATTACACTTCGATAATCTATTGGCTAAATATGCTCAAAAAACTCTTTTCAAGGCCATGTATTATGATAATTTTGGAACCTACAACTTTAGTCCAGTATGTCTCTTCAATGTTGGAACAATTAATTTTAATGCATTTTCAAACATAAACATTAGATCCAAGAGCTACATCAAATTTCTAAACAAAATTATTTTCATAATTCCACAACCATACATCTGATTTGACACATGTAATGCATTAAATTAATGCATTCTCAAAACTTTGTCCTATTATGTTTAGATAATATTATAGTAATCATAATGTGTTTAAAATATGAACATTTGCTATGATAAGTAACCTTTCTAATTTGTCATTATTAATCTAAATTGAAGTGGTGATTCCACATAATTAGAGTTAGAAAATACATGTTAAAAAGGATTGGCATTGCTGTGCCAGTCTACACAAACTTTACTTATTTTGGGTATGTAGCATGTTCAATGAAGCTGAGCCTCCAAATAAATATATTGATGCAATGCATTATCGTAGTTAGATGCAGTTAGTCATTGACTCATCAAAATGAGCCACTATTGGTAGAAATTGTGAAATAAAAATATTACAATTCCTCAAAGCATGTTCAATAAACAAACTTTAAGTGATGCAAATCTAAAATGCATAAATGAATTGAATTGGAATTAGCTAAAAAATGTGTCAAAATAGTGGTGGTACAAATTTGTATTTAAGCATATAATTACAAAAATCTCATAACGAGAATGTTCTAATGCGTCGATTGTAATTTTAGGAGGGAAATCACAATTTTTCTAAGTTTGTAATGCTATTATTATTAAAAAAAAATTGATGTTTTAATGCTTTTATTTAATAAGAGGATAATCTTTTCCCTTACCCAAGAGTGTATTTCTCTTTTGAGGAAACCATTAGGATAGAGAGAGAGTGAGATGGGATGAGAGGGAGGAGATGGCTATTGAGGAAGAAAGATCATGCCATCTTTTATGGAAAAAAGGATATTAAGAAAGGAAAGTGTGGTTTTATGAGTTTTTGTTTTTTTTGTAAGAGCTTCTTGTTAAGGTAACGATCCTAGTCAAGCTTTCTCCATAAGTAATAGCTACCTGTGAGCTAGAATGAGGGTTGAAAGTGGTTTGATCCTATTTTTAACTTTCAGATAAAAATTATCATATTTGGTGGTCAACAAATCCATGGCTATAAGTATTGGAATGCTTTCATGATATGTGTAAAAATGGAGGCTCCTTAAAATCATATTAGTGCAATTAGCATTTCTACTTGTATGATTGTGTAATTTTAGCATATAAATTTATTATCTATCATACAACTATGAAAGTCCTAATGGACTTGTATGATTGAGGTATGTATTACATGTTGAATGATAGATCAAAATTGACTGAAAAATGGAAGGAACTTGTACAATATGGTTTTTTACGGCTCAATAAACATTTGTTCCAAGTTTAGTTGTTTGTTTACCATTAGGCATTAATTGTATAGATGAAATGCGATATCCTTTTGCATTATTTTAAATTAGAAAACAACTAAATCCTATTTCTATAATATGAGATAATATATAGTTTATTAAAATTGTTTGATAAAAAAGTTTACTTTGATCATTTATTTTATCCCTAATATAAGCCATTAATAGTGTTAGGTCATACTAGTGTGATACATATAACGAATTGGTAAGATTATTGCAATGCTATGATCTAACTGTTGTAAAGCTCTTACTATATTATATGATAGTGTTGATCTTACTATACAATAAGATAACAACAAAGAAAAAGAAGGAATTTTCTTAAAAATAGCTTTTTGGATGTAAATTTATAATGCAAATTTAATTTTTATTAAAAATATTCATGTTAAATGTTCTAAAGAATGAGACGATTAAATAAATTGAGTGGTGAAATAATAGAAGAGGAATCTTTGCAACATTAACTAGTCAAACTAAATAATAATGATATAAGTGGGTTATTAAATATCCTTTTATTTTTATTGTAGAATGTTTAGTGACATGCCATTGCAAGGTATAACTTGCTTTTTACAAATGTTATTATTTAAATATAGCTCTCTATGATTATTTGGCATATAAAAATGAATACAATTACACATGTATAGTTTTTTTTGAGTATTTCAACACTATGAATTGGAAAAAAATAAAAGAAAAAACGAAAAAGAAAAATAGAGGCGAAAGAAGATAATATAGTGAGAGGAAAAAATGATATTATCTGGTGCCAGCTTGATTCATGTCAAATATATGATGTACATCACCACTAGTGCTATGGTGTTCAACCCTACCCATATTGCTTTGATTGACGATAACTAAACCTAATATCTATAATGAAGTTGGTTGAGTCAATTTTAAAATTTTAGATAACATATGTTTATGTCCAGGTGGGAACATAAAAAAGAGTAAATGTCAAATCCAAAAAAGATTATTTTGATTAAAGTGAAACACCACCTAGAGGATTATGTTGAATTTCATTTTTGATATTTTTTTTATTATTTTTTAAATTTTTGAATTTTTTATGAATGATTTTAATTAGTACCTTAGCTAAAAATCAAAGATATTATACTCAAACACTATAGAGTTTTGAAGATTTACTTCCTTCTATGGTTTATCTCAATCCTTAAAAGTTTTATTTATTTATGTATATCACTATTTAACTCATAATCACCTCTAATGTCGCTTTTACATTACTTTGATTTGGTTACATTACATTACCTCAATTTAAAAATTTTTAACATTAATATACATTTAGTTAGTATAAAGAATTATTATTATTTATTCTTATTTATTTTAGTAAATCATAGCAAAAATGAGTGAGGTTCGACTAAGAGGAAATAGTAATATTTCGACTCATCACAACCACTATGATGCAATTAATTAAATAATTTTAAGTCCTTTTTGTATATTTTTTTTAGATGAATTTGGTATTTTTATAAGGAATTTTTGTTGACACGTGAGTTGACTATCGTGTATTTTACAAATAACCTCCATAATATCTCAGAATATAAGTTTCTCACATAATAGATATTGCTTTTTTAAATACTTTTCTTTATTTTTTGATGACAAAGAAATTTTCATTCAATCACCTTAATATCTTGGAATGCCATTTTTTCTAATAATTTGTCTAATATTTTCAATGCTTTTTATATGAGTCAATAATTTTGCATGCATATCTTAATTTGCTCTTTTGTGACATTTACATCATTATGATTCACTTATATTATGTTACTTCAATTAATTACATTTTAACTTTGATAATTTACTAAATAATTAAACAATAATTTGTTGTTTTTTATGCTTGTTTATCTTTATGCTTCGTGGTAATTCTCAATGATATAGGTAGTACAAATGTTGTTGGAGTAGTATCATTAAGATTTATTTGAATAAATATTTATTTCTATCGTTAAAATATTTTTTAGGGATTTTGACTTCTTTAGTAAGGGTTTTTATCCTTACTTGATTTGATGATTTGGGATGTTACACATCATCTCCATATTACCTTGTGAATTAACACCTTTATAATTATCTTATTTTTGAAACTATTTTACTATGATTTGATTATATTATGATTTATCTCTAATTCTCCTCTCATGTGACCAATACATCACATTGATTTTGTTGAACTAAAGTTGTTCAAATTGTCTTATTTTTATTTCAATATGCATTTACTTAATAATAAAATAATAGTTTTTTTATTGTTTCAGCTTATTTACTATAGTAATAATTGCAATTCCCAATGAGGTCTAACAAAGTTAAAAAAATGTCATTGGATTCTGCTTGAATAGATGCATCAACTTAAATTTTCGTTTCTATATTTTTAAATATTTTATTCTTTCTTGTTTTTCCTTATTTTACAAGGCATTTCAATTTCTAACTGATTTAGCTATTGAGGATAACTCGAGCTCTTTTGTATCTTCAAATGCAACTTCTCATAAAATTTATCTAATTTAATAAATTTTTTCTTTTATTTTCTTACCTTTCATTATTTTATTTTCTCTCATTGTCATTTAGTGTATATTTACTTTAATATAAAAATAATAATCTAACATTATTTTAGCTTGTTTATTTTGGTAGTTCATAATAATTAAAAATTTAGTCTGATTAAGAGGAAGAAGATTTTATTCAACTCATCTTGATAAGAGCTATCTAAAAAATATTAATTTCTATATTTTTAATTACTTCTCTTTCAAAAGATTGGTATGTTTTATGCGACATTTCTTTTCATACCTAATTTAATGATCATGGATGCTCCACTCAATCTCCTTTTGGAGTGAAGTATAATTTCTCATTTTTACAAATTGTTCCTTTTGATTTAGTTATGTTACTATATAAATTTCTACAAAGCTTTCGTTTGGATAGATTATATTTCTTTGACTCATCTTATTTTAACTTTAATTTACATTAAGTTAATATTAATGCTATAATTTATTATTTTTGTACCATTTTATATTAGTTCTTCTTAGTAAATCAAAACAACTTTTTGTTGGGATGAACCATAAGTTGTTAAGAAAACTTTTATGTGTCCTATCCAATTAAATATTCGATTTTGTGTTTTTTAAAAAGATTCTTTCCATGGTTTTCTTATGCTTTATTAGAAATTTGATTCAATCCTAATTTGGTGATTCAAGATTTTATGCTGTATGTCCTTGATATCAAAGTATTCAAATTGCCTATGTAATTTATTTTATTTTGTTCAAAATTTTTTAATCATTTTGTTTTATCATTATGTAACAATAAATCTTAACTCTTGTGACATTTAAATTACTTTGATTTGCTTATATTACATTGTTTCAAGGAAAAAAAAATATCATTGGACTCACAAAATAAAGCTCTATAAAAAATATTTATTTCTTTTTTTAAAATATTTTACTTTTGATGGTTTTTTAGGTTTGGGTAGACATTTAGATTTGTTTCATAATTTATTTTTATTGATATTACACTTGATCTCCGTAGTATCTTGGAATACAATTTTTCCATACAATTTTTGGTTTCCAAATTTTTCACTTTTGTTCGATTATTTTACTATTTAACTCAAAATCTACACTTGTGTGACATTTTCATTACTTTTATTTAATAATATTAAATGTGTTTGGTTGATTGTATTCAACTAATAATGTATATTTTCTAAAATTTAAGAATATTAATTTTTTTTATTTGTAATCTTTTAATTTAAAAAATTATTATAATACAAAAGTGGTTAGATCAAGATAAAACATGTCATTGGACTAAGCTCGACAAGCTATATTTATTTAAATATTCTTTTTTTTCAAGTTTGAATGTTGTATTTTTTTTGTTTTCAACTTGCTTTACGAGTCATTTTAATTTCGTCATGACTATGATTGATAATGTTATAGTTGAACTCCTTTGTGACTTGGAAATTCTCTTTTTGATTTTAATATATTTTTATGTAACTCAAAATATTTTCTCATGTGAAAATTATACTATTTTGAATTGTCATTATCACATTTTTGTTTTATTTATCCTATTCAAACCTCAAAAATGTATTTATTTGATATTATAATAATAATATAAATCTATTTACTTTTATTTAACATGGTAATTCACAATAATTCCAAATGATGCCTCGTTTATACTAGTGAAACATCCTTGGGACATCCCAATGAGCTCTAGTAAATTAACTTTTCATTTTAAAATTTTAAGAATTTTATTCTCTAGTATTTCAACACCTTTTGTGACACACTAAGATTTGTACCTTATATAATGATCTAGGATGTTTCCTTATGGTCTTTTCCTCCTTTAAACATGACTTTTTAGTATAATTCATCTATTTCTTCAAACTATTCATCTTGACTTGTTTATATTATTATTAAAGTCTAATTCTTCTCTTATGGATGATTTCGATCCTTTGATTAACATATCTTGCCATATTACATTTTGCTTGATTTGTTTTTTCAATATACATTTACTTAATATTAAAATAATACTTTATTTTTAGTTTTTCCTTTTAACTTTGATGTTTTGAAGTAATTCTAAATGTGGTTTGGTAATGATGAAACAACCATAATAGATCCCATCTTTATGAGTTATATCTAATTAAATATTACATATTATATTTTCAAAAAAATTATTTGCTTGGTATGCTTTTTGTGGCATTTTTATTGATACCTTATTTGACAATCGAGAATGTTGTCGTCCATCCTTTTAGTTTATTATAACTTTATTTTCCTTCATAAATAATCTTATTTATTGCCAATTTTTAATAGATTTATCTCATTAAATTTTGATATATATATATATATATATATATAGTTAAAATATAAAACATAATATTATTAATTTTTATATTACTCTAGTAATTTGTAATAGTTCTTATCATTGTAAGATCAAGATGAAGAAAATGTCATTAGACTTATTTCTAGTAAATTTTATATTACTCTAGTCATTAGACTTTTCACATGTTTTACGAGCTAAACATTCCTATATCTTATTTTATGGTTAAGGATGTTGCATTTCATCTGTATAGTATCATGGAATATAGCTTTCTTACATTGTTAATCTCATTTTCTCAAGTCTTTTCCTTATCTAGGTTATTATAATATGTAACTCTAAATATCGTCTCATGTGAACTTCACATCACAATGATTTTGTTAATTATAGTTCTTTAATTTATCTTATTTAACCATTAATATATTTTCTCACAAAATATTACTATAAAAATATATTATTATTACTATTCATTTATTTTAGAAATTTAAGGCAATTTAAAACAAAGTTCGAACAAGGCAAAATAATAATTTTGGAATCATCTCGATGAGCTCTATCTTATTAAATAATAATTTATCAATATTTAAGCATTTTATCTTTAAATGTTTTTGTGTGCTTTACAAGATTTTTTTTTTTCTACTTGATTTAATGACTTGGGATGTTACATTTGATCACAATCGCATCTTGGAATGTAATTAACATTGTACATTATTTCTTATTTCAGTAAATTTTTTTTAAAAAAGATTTAGGTAAATTACTATATAACTTTACATTTCTAAGTATTTTTTATTAAACTTTTGAATTGCTTTACAAGAAACATTGATTTGCACCAGATTTTCTTATCGATGATATTGCACTTGATCTACTTTTTATCTCTCAATGCAACTTTGCAGTGCTATTTTTCTCATTTCTTAAAAAATTTTTCTTTGATATGGCTATCTTACTAAGAAACTCTACATCTCTATATTTTTTTTCCATTTGAATTGGTTTTATCACAATTATACAACTAATCTCATTTCAGTTTTTATACATACTTAATTGAAATAAACCAACAATTTATTTTTTTTTTTGCCCTTTTACTGTTCTAACTCATAATATTTCAAAACACGGCCTGATTGAAACAAAAAAAATGTCATTGGACTTCTTTTTGTGCACTCTATCACAATAAATAATAATTTTTATATGTATAACTATTTTATTATTAAAGTATTTAGTACACTTTACAGGACATTCTAATTTGCAAATAATTTAATGATGTAGAATGTCAAACTCAACACAGCTGGTGTCTAAGAATGAAACTTTATTGTAAAAGTTATTTGTTTTTTATAGATTTTAATTTTTATTTGGCTATATTATTTCATAACTCTAAATCTCTTCTAAGATGATGTTTATGTTGGCATGATTTGGTTATTTTACATTGTTGCAATTCTTCAACTATCTGCTTTAATTTATACTATTTATTGTTAAAAAAATAAATTTTTTTATTTATGCTTATCTACTTCTATAATTTTTAGAAAACCAAATGAGGTCAGGGTGAGACTAAATAAGTGCTCATACAGACATTCAATTTAATTTTTATTTTTTTTTATTTTTTATATATTTTATTTTCTATGGTTTATTATCATTTTATGGCACAATTATATTTATACCTAATTTGATGGTCGAGCATGTTACACATTATCTTTGTTGTATATTAGAATATGACTTTCCAATAAAATTTCTGTCATTTGCTTAAATTTTTTGCTTTCATTTGCCTATTTTGCATTGCAACTCTAAATCTCTAATTATGGAATCTATACATCACTTTAGTTATGCTATATTATATCAACTGTATTAATCTTTTTAAAACTTTAATATATATATCTACTTAAAATTAATGTTGTATATTATTTTTATTCTTGCTTATTTAATATGGATTTAATATGGTCATTTGTAGTCTTTTTAAATGAACTCCAATTAAGGCAAAATAAACTCTATTGCACTTGTCTCAATGCACTAAATACAAATAAATATTTTTTATTATTTTTTAAATTTTTTGATCATTTTACAAGACATTTCAATTTTTACTTTATTTAATGGTTATAGTTATTAATCTCACTCTCCTACGAATCTTAGTAATGAACTTTTCCAAATAGTTTATGATAATTTTTCTAATTTTTTGCATTGGATTCATTATTTTACTTTGAATCTCTATATCTTATATCATGCTACATTTATATCAACTTATTATTATTATGATAATTTATTTCTATTCATCACATTTTAACTTTAATAATATTTTTTTTATTTAAATTTTTTTTTTAATTACTTATCATTTTCTATTAGGCTAATTCAATGTTATTCAAAACAAGGTTCAATATAGATGAAATAAACATCATTAGATGCATGAGGAATAGTATAGTTTCACAATTTAAAAAGTCACACTAAATCTATTTAGCATCATAGATAGGAAAGTTTTTGTAAAATGTATAAGATTTCTTCAAAATATTTATATTGATTTTTTATCACTATATAGCTATAATATTTTCTTATGTGATTTTGTATATTATATTGATTTGGTTATATTACATCGAATCAGTTAAACTTATTTCAATAATGATATATGTTTATTTAATATTAAAAGAATCATATATTATTATTGATGGTTATTTATAATTTTTTACATTATTGTTTATGATTATTTATATTTTTTACTTCTTGAAAAAAAATCTATTCTAGTGTGACAATTACATTGCTTTAATATGGTTATATTACATCGATTAAATTTATCTCATTTAAGGTTGAATAGTAATTTAATTAATATGAAAAATACTAATTTGCTATTATTTGTGCTTATTAATATAATAAACTATAGTAATTCCAAACATGGTCAAATCAAGAAGAAATAATTTTTTAGGCTCATATTGATAACCTTAATCCTTTTAAATAATCACTTCAACATTTTTGAATATTTTATTTTCTAAAGATTTTACAAAATTTTGAAAACATTTTTATTCGTATCTGGCTTGATGATGATGTTGTCACATCTGGTGTTGTTATAATATTATATACTAGATATGTTGATCTAGGAGTAAAAACTAGATCTACAAACTAATTAGACCATATTTGAGGTTACCTAAGTTGGCCAATGAGTTTAGTGACCAACATTCCTTGCACATTAATAATACCCTTAAGGTTTTAGGTGTTGTTATTACATTTTGCTTTCATTCCTATTAAATTAATTCTAAATTTATCATTACTTAAATTATTATTATTTTTACTAAATAATTATTAAAATTAAAATGGTCTGTCTGCAAAAGTTATTAATAAAAGGTAAGATATGATAAAAAATGATTCTCAAGATAGTCAAGGATAATTGATTATGTTTTGATAACCTAATATTTGTATAAGATGATTGCTTTAAATGAAATTTAATTTTTCCAACAATAATAAATATTGATATTAACGATAACTTTCTAAACAACAAAGAAATTGAAATGCGTAAAATTAATTTCATAATGTATCTTTTCATGGTTTTCTACTCAGTCCAATATGAATTTAATAAGAATCGATATTTGCATAACTTCTTTCTTAAGATCTCCAATGAACAAGAGTACTGGCTATCTCAAATTTAACAATTTGTTTAAAAAATCACTAAAAGTACCTTGGGTTTGTCATTTTTAGACAATGCACCACAACTTTTGGTTAACAAGAAAGCATGATCGATACAAAACAAATTTTTTTGGCCTCATCTAGTTGAGCTTTATCCATTTAAAATTTTTTTTTCATATTTTTAAATAATTTATTTTGTAAAGCTTCTATATGTTTTATTCGATATTTTCATTTGTACCAAATTCGATGATTAAAGATGTTTTAATCGATCTCATTCGTATCTTGGAATGCAACAATCCCATAAAATATGTCTGATTTTTTCAACTTTTTTCCTTTGAATTCATTGTATCACTATGTAACTTTAAATCTCTTTTCATGTGAACTTTACATTGCTTTAAATTATTTGAATTATATTACTTTAATTCATTATTTGAATTATATTACTTCTATAAGTCATAGTGATTCCAAATCACGTCCATTTAAGCAGAAGCAAGTACCATTGGACTCATCTTAACGTGATTTATCCATACCTTAGTTGATGATCATGGGTGTTACACTCATTCTCGTCATCATTTTTTTATGTTGATTTTACCTTATACATTTTTCATTTCATAGAATTTTTCCCATTGATTTACTTTTATTATTTTATTTCAAGTTTTCCTATTTTAGCCAAATAAATACTTGCTTAATATTAAAATAATAATATTATTTTTTTGTAATCCATTATAAATCTAAATGAGTTCTAATTAAGATTAATTAGATGTTGTTGGATTTGTCTTAGCATGCAGTATCAAATGAAGCATTAATTTTAGTATTTATAACAATTTTTTTTTTGATATTATCGTGCTTTGTCAAACATTTTAATTTGTATCATGAAATGCAATTTTCCCACACTTTTTAACTCATTCTATTAAATGTTTTCTCTTTGAATTTTTTATTTAACTTTGTAACTCTACATCTCATTACGAGTGACTTTTGCATCATCATGGTCTGCATATATTCTATTGCTTTAATTAATGTCATTTTAACTTTAATATAGATTTATGTAATATTAAAATGATAATTATTTATATTTATTCTTATTTATTTTACAAATAATTAAAAATTAAGTCCAAGTAAAATGAAATAAATATTGTTGAACAAGTCTTGTCGAGCTCAATCCATTGTAGAATTTATTTTTATATTTTAAAATATTTATTTTTTATGGTTTCTGTATGTTTTATGAGACACTATATTTTCTACTTCATTTGATGATCTGTGATGATACACTCGATCCCCTATATCCTTGCAAAGTTGTACTACATTATGGTTTATCTCGTTTGTAAACATTGTTTAATTTAAATTTTTTTGACACATGTTAACAATCTCTTTACATTTGACTCTTCATTTTTATGTTTTAAGATTATTTGTCTTATAAACTTCACATAGGTGTGTTAAGACATTTTAATTCGTACAAATTTTAATGATCACAGATGTTACTCTTGATCTCCTTTTAGCCATGGAATGAAACTTTCCCTTATAATTTTTCTTATTTTTTAAGTTTTTTTTTTTGATTTGACTGTGTTACTCTTTAAATGTAAATTTCCTAATGTGGGTGCTTCACATCATTTTGAATAATATATATTAGATTTATTCAATATATTTCATTTTTAACTTTAACATATTCACTTAACATTATAATAATAGTTCTTTATTACTTATTATTTTATGCTTTGGTAATTAATAGTAATTCAAGATATAGTTTTATTGAAAAAAGAAACTTCATTGAACAATGACCATATTTGATAAAAGAAACATGGTTTGATTGAAAAATGAAGAAGCATGGTCTAATTTTTGTCCTTTGCATGAGTTTTGAGACATTTGTATTCACGTCATATTTGATAATTGAGGATGCTACACATGATAACTTAAGAGTTATATAGAAGTATGACCAAATAAAAGCAAAAGAATTTATGAAATAAGACAAATTGTGAGCTAAATTTGCACTTGAACAAGTTAAGATCATCAACTGTGATATCCTCCATCATTAAATTTGTCACAAATGAAAATGTCTTAAAAAGAAACAAAAAAATAAAAAAATAAAAATAGATCTCATTGTTAATGTAACTATTTAAATGGATAAAGTTGGTCAAGTTGCATTTAACATCATTTATTTCATCTTAATTAGATAATGTTTTTATTTACTATGAATTACAAAAAAAATTGGCATAAATAAGAAAGTATTATTATTTTAATATAAACTAAAAATATATTAATAGTGAATGATGTATTTTTAAGAAATCTAACAATAACCACATGAAAGTGTTATAGACATCACTTGAGAGAAGATTTAGAGTTAATAGTAATATACTATAATCAAAGTGAAGCCTTTGAAAAAACGAGATTAATTGTAAAAAAACGTTATCTCTAAAGTACTAAGGTGTTTAAATGTAACAATATCATTTCATAAATCAAGCAAAAAACATTGTATATTAAATATTTAAAAATATAAAAATAGTTATTCAATTAGTAGAGCCCACTAAGATGACTTTAATGATGTTTACTTCATCTAAATTGGACCAAGTTTTTTGCTGCACCAAATAATGAATAAAAATAGATAATAAAATATTATTTTAATACAATGTAAATATATATAAAGCTAAAATAATACCAATTAATGCAACGTAGTATAGAAAAATAAAATGTGTTGAAAGGATGACATAAGATGAGATAAAGAGAAATATAGTAATGTCACAAAATTAAAGAGAAAAAAATTAAGAAGAAATTAATTAAATTCTATCAAAAAATTGCATTGAAGTTAATAAGGAGATCTATTATAACATCCTTGATCATATAATTAGGTGTTAATGAAACTATCTCATAAAAGCATGCAAAAGTCCAATAAAATAAAATAATTGCAAAGATAAAAATGATTATTTGTTTAGATAGAGCTCGTTAGGGCAATTCAATTAACATATTTTCATCTTGGTTAGTTCTTATTTAGAATTATAGTAAATTTAAAAAATAAATAAGTGCAAATAATTAAAAAATATTATTCTAATATTAAGAAAATATATAATAAAATTAAAGTAAGAAAAATTAAAGTAAGAAAAATTAAAGTAGTTTAACATAACTAAATCAAAGAAATGTATATCCACACTTGGGGAGACATTGAGTGAATAGTTATGTGAGCAAATAAAAACAAAACAATTAGAGAAATTAGATGTATTATATGTGAAAGTTGCATTCTGTGTGGGCAATGAGATTACGAATAACATAGTTGATGCTCAAATCAAGTACAAATTAAGGTTCCTCATAAAAGTGAACAAACCTCCATGAAAGTGAAATATTTAAGAATGTAAAAAAACTAATTTTAATTGGATAGAGCCCATAGAGATATATATCTATGAAGCCTTAAATGAGATAAATTAAGGTTATTTAGTACAACAAAACCAAAAAGATGTAAATGGCATGCAAAAAAAGGTTTAGAGTTCTATATTAATAAATGAAAGAGCAAATAAAACATTAAAGAAATTGCATTAATTGTTTTATAAAGTTTCGTTCCAAGATATAAATGAATTGAAATGTAACATTTGGGATAAGGAAATGTGGTATGATTTAAAAAATCTTAAAAAACATTCAAAAATTTAAAAAAAAAATAATATTTATAAATTTAAAAATAAAAATTTTATTTCATATAGCTTGTTGAGATAAATCAAATTCCATAGGATAAAATAGTCACATGATAGTTGACTTTGATTTACTTAGTAAAATAGCCATACCGAAGGGAAAAATCTCTAAGAAATGAAATAAATTATTGATAAAAGTTGTACTAAGATATTAAGGAGGTGAAGTTCAACGATCTTAACCTTTAAATTAGGAAAAAATTATAATATCTCATCAAGCATGAAAAATCCAAGGAAATAAAATCTTTAAGAATATAAAACATATTTAATTTGTTAGATTCTTTCGAGGTGAGTCCAACAATATATTTTAATATCAAGGAAATATATAATACAGCTAAAATTAGATAAATTGAATAATTGTAATATAACGAAATCACTGGGATGTAGATCTCACACACAAGAAAGATTTGTGTTTTGTGCTAATATAGAAAAATTAAAGTAAAAAATTTGAAGAAATGTGATAAATAAGATGCAAAAAATAATTCCACGATAATAGGGACATTCAAGAGAATAAAAAAATCATTCATGTACTCTTCAATCAAAAAATGAACTACAAATAAAAAATATTTCAAATTATAAAACTAATTATCTAATGGAATAGAGCTCATCAACATTAGTCCATCACAGTTTGTTTTATTTCGAGTGAAATTTGTTTGGAATTACTAGAAATTGCCAAAATAAATAAGAATAAAATGACTAAGTATTAGGTTAAGGTTAATTAAATATATATTTAATGCTAAATAGACATAAACTATAGCAATGTAATATAACAAAGTCAAAATTATGTGAATGTCAAATGACCAGATATTTAGAGTTAGCGAAGAAGCTAATTCAAAGCCAAAAATTTTAAAAATGAGATAAATTGTGTAATAAAGTTAAATTTTTTGATATTAAGAAAATCTTTAACCATTAAATTAATTATATATCAAAATTATTTATGAATTGTTAAAAAATCCTACAAAATAACGTAATTGAAAATATAAAATTAAAAAGAGCACGACCAATTGAGTGTAATGCTACTTGTTTTGTCTTCATTGATTCGGTTTTGAATTTCAATGAATTAGAAAAGTGAGTAAAAATAAATAAAAATAACAATTATATTAGGTTAATTCATTTTAAAATTAGAAAGTCATTAATTAATTAGATATAATACAAAGTAATCTAAATGATGTAAAACTCACATTAGAGGGGAATTAGGGTTTCTTAGTAATGCAACCAAATCAATAGAAAACATTTCATAAAATAATATAATTTGTGAGCAAAAGTTGTAATCCAAGGTAATAAGTAAATCAATTTTAAAATTTTCTATCATCAAATTGGTCAAGAATTAAAATGATGCATAAAGTGTTCAAAATGTATAGAAGAAATGTAGTTTATCGAAATAAAACAAAATGTAATGCTCACACAATAAATAGTTTAGTGCTACATCATCATATATCCAAATAAAATGAATAATTTTAAAAAATTAGATAAATTAGTCAATGAAGTTATTTTCCATGATGCTAGAGTTATAAAATAGAACTTTAATTATTAAATTATGTGTGGAATAAAAAACCTTACTAATTTGATAAAATGGCTCAAGAGGAGTGCAATGACATTTACTATCTCATCATCAGTCCTTATTTAGAATACATACAAATTACAAAACCAAATATGTAAAAATAATAATAATTATTATTTTAATATTATGTAAATGTATAATAAATCTAAAATGTGATAAATTGATAAAATATAATGTATCAAAAAAAGGCAATTAAAGGTCATAAGGGAAGAGAATTGGTGTTTCATAGCAATATAACAAATAATTGAAAACAAATTAAAAAATGAGATATATTGTTTTAAAAAGTTGTACTACAAGATATTAAGGAGATCAAGTGTGACATCCATAATTTTGAAATTAATTACGAAATAAAATATCTCTTGAAGAGCACTAAAATTTACAATTTTTTTTAAATTTAAATAATGAATATTTAATTTCAAATAATATAAAAATAAATAATAATAAATTATTTTTTAATTTTAATTAAAAATGTGACATTGTTGAATAAGATAAACTGAAGTAATATAATAAAATTAAATCAACACTAAAATAAATGTCATAAGAGAGAAGATTTAGAGTACAATGTAACAGAGCAAGAAGAAAATAAATATTTTTTAAAAAATTAGATAAGTTGCATAGGAAAATGTTATTCTAACCTACTTAGGAGATAAAGTGTAACATTCTCGAATGTCAAATGAAGTATGAATAAAAAAGCCTCTTCTATGCTCTCAAATGAGTAGATATAACGTATTTAAAAGTTTTGAAAACATTATTTAGTTACATAGAGCTTTTCAAGAAGGGTTCAATAATGTTTATTTCCTCTAAAAATGCAAATCTTAAAGGTTGATAATGAATTACAAAGGTGAATAAACAAAATTAAAAAGTTTATTTTAATGTTAAGAATTTATATATTAAAGCAAACAAGACATAAAGTAATGTAATGCATTATAACTACCTCAGAGCGATGCAATGGCCATAAAAGATATGATTTATAGTCATATATTAGTATAACAAAAGCTTGGCAAAACAAATAGAAGAAATAATTTATGTTACATAAGAAAGTTGCACCACAACCTTCTAATGAGATTTAGCGTAGATTAATATTTGATGAAACCTATCACGAATCAATAATTTCCACTAGCTATTAAAAATAAAAAAATTTCTTCAAAGTAAAAAAGAAATAAATATAAAATAATTAAAAATTATCATTTTAGTATTAAATAAATCTATATTAAAGTGAAAAAGTGTTAAATTAAAGCAATATAATTTAATAAAATCAAAGTGATGTAAAGATCGCACAAGTTGAGAATTACATTATCATCATAGTTTAACGAAGTTGAAACAATTTGATAAAATCCGATAATATGTATTGAAAGGTTGCATTACGTTGTACTCAGGAGATTAAGTGTGATATTCTTAATCCTTAAATCTTGTATAAATCAAACATCTTGAAAATGATGCAAAAAAGTCAATAATAAAATATTTGAAAATAAAAAAATTTAATTTTATTAAGCTAGTAGAAATCAGACCAAAGATCTTTGTTTCATCTTCGATAGACCTTATGTAAAATTACTCTAAAATTTTTAAGTAAATAGACATTAATATAACTAAAAAAACTTTTAACATAAATTAAAATTATATTAAAGTTAAAATAAGCTAAATGGAAGTACTGTAATATATCCTAACCATAACTCTGTAAGTGTCACAAGTGCACAGATTTAATTTTTGTAACACCCTCAATCATTAAAGTTTTCACAAATAGAAATAACTTAGAAAGCATGCATAAACACTTGAAAATAAAATAATTCCTGGTAAGGCTTGTCAAGTTGCGTCAAACATCATTTATTTCAACTCAATCAAACACTTTTTTGAATTAATATACATTACTAAAATAGAAAAAAATAAATAATAATAAATTGTTGCTTTCATTTGAAGTGACATAAATGTATCACGATAGAAGAATTAGATGTTCATACTAATATAAAAAATGATAGTTAAAGATTTGAAAAAATGGGAAAAGTGACACTAGATTGTTGAACTGTAAGATCCTAAGAAGATTAAGTATCATATTTTTTATTATTAAATTTGGTACGAGAAGAAATTCCTTGTTAAGTGTTACAAGAACGTAAAAAATGAAATATTTAAAATTATAGAAAAGCATAGTTAACTAGATCGAACTTGTCATGATTAGTCCAAAGAGATTTCTTTTATCTTTATCTTACCTCATTTGGATTACTATGAATTAAAAAAAGTAAATAAGCTTTAATAATCATTAAATATTTTTAAATTTTTTAGTAAATAGGATAAATTGAAATTATATGTTACCACAAAATTAAACTAATGAAAAGCCCTCACAAGAGGAGAATAAGAATTTCATGGCAATCATAGGAAATTAAAGAGAGAAAATTTAATTATCAAGATAAATTGTGCAAAAAAATACTTTTTGAGATCTCTCATAAATGATGTCACAACTATAAAAAATAAAATCGTCAAAAAAATATATAGAAATGAATATTAAATTGGATAAACCTTTTTGAGATTAATCCAACAATCTTTAAGATTGAGCACATTTAGAATCATTTAGAATTACCAAAAAATTACAAGTACAAAACAACTATTTAATATTCTATTCTACGTAAATATATAATAAATATGAAACGAGATAAATTGATGGAATGTTATATAACAAAATCAATACAATATAAAGTAACTTAAGTTGAAAATTAAAGTAACCTCATAAAATAATAAAATCAATGAAAAAGATTTGAGAAAAATGAGATAAATTAATACAATGTTATGAAACAAAATCAATTCAATATAATGGTACATAATGGGAGAATTAATGTATCCTTGAAAATTACAAAATCATTTCAAAAAATTTGAATAAATGAGATCAATTGACAAAATGTTATATAACTAAATAAAAATAATATAAATTTCGCACAAGGGGATCATTAAAGTATGCTCATAAAATAAGAATAAAGCAAAACAATTGAAAAAATCAACTAATTTTATACAAAACGTTTGTTCTGAGATAGTAAAGAAACTAAGTGTAAAATAATTTAATATCAAATATTGTATGAATAAAAATGTCTCACAAAAAATATTCGAATAACGGAAAATAAAAATATTTAAAAACATAAAAATAGAAATTTAATAAGAAAGAGCTTAGCAGCACAAGTCTTACATTGACTTTTTTATCTCAATCGGATGTCTTTTAGAATTGCTGAAGTTATGAAAGTAAATAAGAAATAAATAATAATAAACTATTATTTGAATATTATTTATGAATATGTTGAAGATGAATTGATTTTAATTTGAGCAATGTAATATTAAAAAAAATCAAAGCATTATAAAGGAGACAAGTTAGAAGATATGGAGTTACAAAGCAATAAAGCAAAATCAAGGCCATACTTTTACAGAAATAACATAAAATTTATTGTAAAGGTTTATTCTAGGGTTCTAAATAGATTGAGTGTAGCAATGTTGATAGTATGGTTAGTTATAAATTGAAATATCATGAAAATCATGCCAAAGTCATAAAAAATTAAAATATTTTTAAAAATATTAAAAAGAATATTGAATTAAATAGAGCTTGTTTAGTGGAGTTCAATGTAGTTTGTTTTACCTTAATTAGACATCAGTTTAAATTATAGTGAGTTGTTCTACAAAATAAAAAAATAACAACGATATAACAATGTGATATATTCAAATCAAAATGATGTAAGCAACTCATGAGAGGACATGTATAATTTCATAATAATATAAAAAAACTTAATTTATTAAATTGAAGGAATTGAGATTATTTTTGTGGTAATATTGCAATTCGAGATAATAAGAGTATTAAGTGTGTCCTCATAGGTTATAAAAATTGGCAGAAATTAAAAATGCATAATAAAGCATGATAAAACTTTAGAAAATAAAAAATTTAAAATAATAAAAAAATTAACTTGGAAGAAAAGATGTTTTTGGCTACACAAGAATATAACCAAATTAATGCGAAACCTTTGAAGAAACGAAAAAAGTGTACAAGAAAGTTGCATTTCATGATACTTGGAAGATCGAGAGTAACTTCCTCATTTATAAAAAATATATGATTTACTAGTAAAAATAATAAAAAATTTTAAAATATAAAAACTAAAATTAAATAGTAGTGCTCATTAAGGCGTGTCCAAGTACATTTCTTGATCTCAATCTAACCCCACTTGAAATTACACGTAATTATAAAATTAAATATTCATAAATAATAATAGATTATTGTTTTGATGATAAATAAATATAAATTAAAGAAAAATTGAGAGAATTTAGACATTGTAGTAGAATCAAATTTGAATAATATAAAAGCCCTTTGTGTTGAGATTTATAGTGATCTAGAAAAATAAGAAAAGTAAAGAAAAAAGTTTGAAGAAATAAATTAAATATTTTGGAAACATTGCACTCCAAAAAACTATGGTTATCAAGTATGAATTATAAAGCAACTTAAAATTTATGAAAAGTTTAGAATGAAAAACATTAATTAAAAATGAAAAAAATGATATAACTCTATGAGATGAGTCTATTGACATTCGATTCATATTAATTGGAACTCATTTGGAACTTCTATGAATAATTAAAATAAACATCCATAGATATTAATAAATTATGCTTTTATTACTAAACAAATATATATTCAACTTGAAATGAAATAAATTAACGTAATGCAGTTAAATCAAAATAATATAAAAGTCATATGAGTGGAGAATTAAGTTACATTGTGATGTAATCAAATCAAAGTGAAAAAATTAAAGAGATGAGAAATTTCATATATGAAAGTTCTTTTCAAATATTCTAAAGATTGTAAAGAAATTGATTTTAAAATCCTCATTCATTAAATTAAGGATCAATTGAAACATCCTATAAGACATGCAAAACCTAGGAAAAAATAGATCCAAAAATATAAAAATAATCTTGAATTTTTTATAGCTTATTGAGAAAAGTCCCTGAACATTTGTTTCGACTCGATCAAACAATGTTTGGAAGTACTGTGGGTTACCAAATTAAATGATCATAAATAATAAAAAATTATGACATTAATATTTATTGGACTTTTAAGAAATATAAAATTAGATAAATTTTAATATTATAATCTAACAAAATTAAAGTGATCTAAATTTCACATGATAGAAGTTTTTGAAATATATTGTAATATAAATAAATCAAAGTAAAACAATGAAAAAATTAAAAACACATAGTGTAACATCCTTGGTCATTAAATAAACTCATATTAAAAATATCTCATAAAATGTACTAAATCCATAAAAATAAAATGCTTTAAAATATAAAAAAATAATATTTCATTAGATAAATTCCATAAAGATGTATCCAACAGTTTTAGTTTTATTACCATTAATCTCATACAAAAATTATGAAAATTACCAAAGAAAATAAACATAATCAGTAAATTTTTGTTATTTTTAAAATAACTAAATATATATCAAATGTGAAGTAATGTAAATTGATGTAATGTGATATTCAAAGTAATGTCAATGATACATGGGAGGAGACTTAGTGTTTCTTAATAATATGACCAAATCAAAGTAAGAGATTTGAAGAAATAAGAAACTTATTTAGGAAAGTTGTAGTCCAAGATATCATGGAGGTTGAGTTTAACATCCTTGATTGTTAAGTTAAGCATAGACAAAAAATGCCTTGTAAAGCATTCCAAAACCCATAATGAAACAAAATATTTAAGAGCATAAAAAAATATTGTATTTGAAACAACACATCAAAAAGAGTCTAATGACAATTGTCTTAATTAATTAAACCATAATTCGAATTAATTTGAATAACAAACTTAAATAAACATAAATAATAGTGTAATATTTTTTAACATTAAATACATATAAACTAAAGCTGAAATAAAGATAAATTAAAGTAATATAATACTACAAAATCAAATGATAAAAATTTCACACAAAAGGTAATTCAGAGTTCTATACAAATATAACTAGGCCCAAGTGAAACATTTAGAGAAATTTAATTTATTTTATGGGAAAGTTCTATTCCAAGATATTAAGGAGATGAAGTGCAACATTTTGATTCATCAAATTTGCAACAAACCAAAATATCTCATAAAAAATTTAAAAAATATAATATTTATAAATTAAATAATGGAGATTTATTTGGATATAACTTGTCAAGAAAAAGAAAATTTCTAGCAATAGGTTTTAATAGAAAATTCTATTTGAAAGTTACAGGAATAGATATTTAGGAGACTAAAAATAAACAAATATCACAAACTACTAAAAGATACAAGAAAATAAAATATTTTTAAAATAAAATTAAATATTTAACTAGATAGAACTCATTGAGATGACTTCCAATGAGAATTGTTTGACCTTTTTTGACCCTAATTCAAAACTATTATGAATTACTAACTTTAACAAGCATGAAAATAATAAACTATTGCTTTAATATTAAAAAAATACGTAATAAGAAGACAAAATTCACAAAAAAATTGTTGGAATGACCAGGGGAAAGTTCAATTATATGATGCTAAGAAGAACAACTGTGATATCCTTGATCATCACATCATGTATGAATTGATATATCATCTGAAAAGTTAAAAATACTAGAAAATATTATATTAAAATAACATATATAAAAATAAAAGTTTTATTGAATAGTCCTTAATAAGGCAGGGATAACAATATTGGTTTTGTCTTGATGGGATGTCATTTGGAGATACTGTTAACTAAAACATAAATAAGCATAAAAAACAATTTGTTGAAAAGAGATAAATTGAACTTAAGTAATATAACGAAATGAAAGAAATTTAATGATCAAATCAAAAGAGATTAAGGGTCACATAATAAGACTTTTAAAATAAAATCAAACATTTGCTTAAATAATTAATATTCAAAATATTTAATAACATATACATAAATATATATGGAATTACATATAGCTCATCGAGATGAGTCTAATAATATTTGTTTTATCTTAATTGATCCTGGTTTGAACTACTATAAATTAACAAAATAAATAAGAAAAATAGTAAAAAAATAATTATTTAATTATTTACTAAATATTTTATAAAAAATAAGATAAATTGAATCAATGTAATATTCTTTATTTATAGTAATATATCCAAATAAATTACAATAAGGTAGTTGATTGTAATAAATTAAATAAGGGAAATATTTAGGTGATGTAATAAGAGATTTTGGGAATCTTAATAATTTAAGAAAATCAAAGAAAAACATCTAAGGAAATAAGATAAATTATATGGAAAAATTGTATTTCAAGAAAGGAAGAAGTTCAAGAGCAACATTCACAATCTTCAAATTATGTATGAATTGAAATGTCTTAAATGACGCTTGTTTCATAAAGATCAAAATTATTTTAAATTGTCCAAAATTATCTAAAATATATAAGACTAAGTAAAATAAATTATTATTTTAAAACTAAACAAATATATAATAGTGCTAAAAAGAGATATATTAAATGAATGCAATATAACTATATCAAAGTAAAGTAAATCTTGAACAAGAGTACAAATAGTGTGTTGTAGTAATATTGCCAAATCAAAGTAAAACATTTGAATAAATCTGACAAATTATATGGAAAAACATCATCCAAAGAGATTAAGGAGATAGTTCCTAGCATTATCAATAGTTAAATCAAGTACAAATCAAAATAACACATAAACCATGACCAAATCTTAAGTAATTAAAATATTTTTAAATATAAAAAATATTATTTAATATAATAACACTCATTGAGATCAGTACATTAATGTTTATTTCCTCTTCAATGGATCTTGTTTAGAACTTCCAAAAATTAAGGAAATAAATGAGTATAAAAAATCATATACTATTGTTTTAAAATTAAATAAATAAAATTTAATTAAAGAGATATAAATGTTAGCAATTTAATACAAAAAATCAAAGCCATGTAAGCATCACATAAGGGAATACTTAGAGTTACAGAATAGCACAGTCAAGTCAAAGCAAAAAATTTTAAAAATTTAAAATAAATTATGTTAAAACAAATACTGTCAGACTTCTACCAAATGCTCTACTAAACTAAATTTTTATTTTTTTATTTTAGATAATTTATTATCTTTTTCATTTGGCAAGCTTTTATCAAACATTTTGATTTACAAATATTTTTATAATTAGGAATTTCACTTGATCTCATGGAATTAAATTTTTTTTTACTATTTATGTTGTTTCTTTAAATTTTTTTTGCATTGATTTGGGTATATTACTATGTAACTCAAAATCTTCACTCACTTGACCTTTTGAACATTTTTGTTTGCTTATGCTAAAATAAATCAATTTATCAAACTTTAGCATTGATTTATTTGAAACAAATGTCATTAGTGTCTTCTTGAGGCACTTTATCTGGTTAACAATTCATTTTATATTTCTAAATATTTTTTTTCTAAGTCCTTTGGTTTGCTTTATAATATATTTTTATTTACAACTCTTTTGAAGATCAAGGATGATATACTTAATCTCTTAAGTATCATGGAAACCAACTTTTGTATAATTTGTTCAAAATTGTTGGCTTTAATTTTGTTATATTATGTAGAACAAAATCACCTCTTATGTAACCTTTATATTACTTTTATTTTATAACATTACACTACCTTAATTATAATTTTTGTAGCTCAAATATATATATTTACATGATATTAAAAAAACTACTTCTTTGTTATTATGGCTTATTTTCTTGTGTAATTCCCTAAAATTACAATGGTGGTTTTATGAGAGTGAAAACTTTTTTGATGAATTCATGTCAATATGCTTTAAAGAAATTAAAAGATCTATTTCATAATTTGAAATATATCATTTCATTAGATTTTTTATTACCATAAGAGGTTTTTCATTTCAGACATGATTTGACAATTAAGGATTTTACACTTGATATCTCTATTATCTTGGAATACAACTTTTTGGTACAATTTATTTTGTTTTAAAATTTTTAGCAATTATTTAGCTTTGTTGCTATCCCACTCTAAATCGTTGTTCGTGTGTCCTTTACCTAATTGTAGTTTGGATATGTTACATAGCTTTCATATATCTGATTTCTCTTCTTAAATGTGTTTATTTATTATTAAAATATTAATTTATTATTTGTAGATGTTTATTTACTTTAAAAATTTATATCAGATCCAAACAAGATTTGATCTAGATGAAAAAAACTTCTTAGGACAAATAACAATAACAATTATCAAATTAAAAATAGATGTTTTTTTAATTTTTTAATTATTTTTTTTTGAGTATTTTAATGTGCTTTACAAGGCCTTCAATTTGTAGATGGGTTATTGATCGAGAACATTACACTTAATCACAAGAGTACTGGAATGGAACATTCTCATACATTTTGTCTTATTTCTTGACATATGTTTTCTTTTATTTTGTTATATTATTCAAAAACTCTAATTTTTGTCCTAGAATTTATATTACTTGATGTTTTTATTATGTTAGCTCAATTAATCTCTTATGTTCATTAATATATAATCACTTATAACTTAAAATAATAGTTATATATCATTATTATTTACTTTTTCCAATATTTTTTGTAATTCAAAAATTGTTTCATTGCAGACGAAAAAAATATCATAAGACTCATCTCGAATGGCACTATCCAACAAATTTTTTTATTACTTTCATGCTTTTTGAAAAATTTTGATTCATACCATATTTAAAAAAATCAAGTGTTACACTTAATCTCCATAGTATGTTAGAGGGGAACTCTTTTATATAATTTATGTGATTTCTTTAAATGTTTTCCTAAAAATTGTTTGTATTCTTATTTAACTCTAAATCTCATTTCTTGTTGCCTTTGCATTGCTTTCAAATGGCTATATTACTTTGCATAAATTTAACTCAATGTATCTTTAATATATATTTTCTTGATTCAAAAATAATAATTTTATATTATTTAAGTTTAATTTCTTAGCGAATTTGCCTTAATTTCATACGAGATCTCACCAAGATGAAACAAAGGTTGTTCAACTCATCTTAACAAGATCAGTCTAGTAAAATATTTATGTTTATAACTTTCAATATTTTATCTCTAGGATGTTTTAATCATTTTGAGTCATTTCCAATTTGCAATAACAACTACGATTTTAAGTCAAAAGAAATGTTGTTGGACAGGACTTGTTGAACTTTATCAAATTACATATTAAGTTTTATGACTTATAACAACTTTTTTTTAAAATTTTTGCATGCTTTATAGGTTTCTTTATTTGTACATTATTTTATAAGGAAGTATGTTAGACTTGATCCCCTTTGTATTTTTAATGGAAAATTTCTCATATAATTTATCTCATTTCATCAAAATTTTTTCTTATGTTTGGTTAGTTTAGGAAACTACAAATAGCAACTCATTTGACATTATCAAATTAATTCAATTTATCTCATTTCAAATCGAATTTATATTTACTTAACATTAAAATATTATTTTTGTGATTTTTCTTATTTATTTTGATTATGCCAACAAGTTTTAAATCAGCTCCAATGAAATAAAAAAAAATATCATCAGATTCATTTTGATAAGTTCAATCAAATGAATCATTGATCTTTATAATTTTAAACATCATTTTCTAAAATTTTCGAACACTTTAAGTGCTAGGATTTCTACAGTTTATCTCATTAGCATCTTAAATTACAACTTTCTCGTATAATTTATCCTGTTTCATTAAAACTTTTGTAAGATTTTGTGAACTTATCATGCAACTTTAAATCTCCAATTAGGTGATCTTTACATTGCTTATATTTTTTATATAACATAGGTTTAACTATTCTCCTTTCACGTCTTACTTGTATTTGCTTAAGTTTAATCACATAGTTTATGGTAATTTATGTTCATATTGTTTGATAACTGTCAAAAATTACGAATGATTTTCCATTGTGATGAAACAAATGTCATTGTACTTGAATTAATGATCATTATCCAAAAAAATATATTTTTAGATAGTGTATTTGCTAGGGTATTCTCATTATTTACGAAATTATCATTGGTAATGGATTTTACATTTGGATATGTTATGATTGATCTCTATAATATTTTGGAATGCAACATTTTATAAAGTCACTCTTTTCTTAAAATGCTTTGGTTTTATTTGATTGTCTTACTCAATAATGCAAAATCTCCTTTAGTGTGACCTTTATATTAGTTTGACTTGGTTACATTTTATTGCCTTCATTTATCTTATTATGTGCTTAGTATATATTGACTTACTTTTTCAAAAAATGAATTTGTTATTTTTATTGCTTTTTTAATTTGGAAACTCAACATAATTACTATTTAATAATTCAAACTAAATCTATATTAGGTCCAATGGAGATGAAATAAATGTTGTTTGGCTCTTCTTAAAAGGAAATTCCAAGTTGTTATTGATTTATATATTTGTAAATATTATATTTCTATGGTTTTTTTCATAATTTATGAGAAATTTTTAGTTGTACCTTAGTAGATTATCAAGAATGATACACTGAATCTGCTTAGTATGTTGGAAATGAACTTCTTACAAAATTTGTCTAATTTTCTCAAATATTTTCTTTTTAATTTTGTTATATTACAATGTAACTCTAGATCTCCTCTTGTTTATCCTTAACATCACTTCGATTTAGTTATAATATTTTACTTTGATTTATCCCTTTTTTGCTTCAATAAATATTTTCATAATGTTTGAAAATTTTATTATGATTTATTATTATTTAATTTGATAATTTTGTGCAATTCCAAAAGAGTTTTCATTGAGAAACAACAAAAAGCCATGGACTCCCATCATGGAGCTATATCTGATTAAATATACATTTTTATTTTTTAAAATATAGCACCTTCTAGGATTTAGGCACACTTTATGAAACATGTTGAAGCATACTTGACCAGATGATCAAGAATGCCACACTCAATCTTCTTAATATCTTTGAATGCAACTTTCTCATGCAATGTACAAAAATATTTCAACATTTTTATTGTAATTTTGTTATAGTCTTCTAACTCGAATTTCTTTTCATGTGACCAATTAGGTGACTTAAATTTAGAAATTTTGCTTTGTTTTAATTTTTTTTCATTTCAACTTTAATAAATATTTATGTTGAAATAATAATTTATTATATTCTTATTTACTTAATTCGAAAATTCTTAAAAATTCTAAATGGGTTTCAATAGTTATAGATAAAACTTTGTTGGACTTATCTAAATAATCTTTTTTGATTAAATATTTATTTTTATATTTTTCAGGATTTAACTTCGAGTGAGATTAGCGTGGTGGTTGAGAAATTTTATTGGTACAAAATTTTATGATTGATGATGTTCTACTTGAATTTTTTTCGATTCATTGAATCCACCATTTTCTTATTACATATTTAATTATATCAGAATTCGAACTTTGATTGGGCTAAATTACTATGAAGCCCAAAATTTTCTCTCATGGGATCCTTACATCTCTTTGATTTTGTTATATTATATTATTTCAATATATCTTATTTTAGATTTAAAATATATTTACTTAATGTTTAAAATGTAATTTATTATTATTTATGATTATTTACTTTTATAGTTTGCATTAGTTCCAATTGAGGTCCAATCGAGGGAAAACTAATCTAATGGATGTTATCTTGATGTCCTATAACCAATTAAACATTTTTTTTTTGAAAACTTTAGTGTACTTCTTGAGAGACATATAATCATATATGATTTTAGTGATTGGGATTGTATCACTTGATGTCCCTAATATCTTTGATTACAACTTTTATACAAATTATATTTCAAATTTTTAATTTTTTTGTTTGATTTTGTTATGTTACTGCATAAGTTTCGTTGTCAACAAGTGAGACTAATATATTTATTTGATTTTATTATATTACATCACTTTAACAAATATTAATTCTTGTTAATATATATTTAATTACTATTTAAATAGTAATTTTTTTTTATTTAATTAATTTAGTGACTCATAATAATTTCAAATGATTTGTGATCAAGAGAAAAAAATCTTGTTGGGCTCACCTCAAAATGCTCTATCCAATTAAATATTTATTTCATATTTTTAAATATTATTTTTCTCAATTTTTAAGATGCTTTAAAAAAGTGTATTGTTCATACCAACTTTTATGATGAAGGATATTATGCTCCATTAATTAGTATCATAGAAATAATTTTTCTCAACTTTAACTAATCTCATTTTTAATAACTATGAATTACAAAAATAAATAATCATAAAAGATACTAAATCACTATTTAAATATTAAGTAAATATATGTCAAATCTAAAATATAATAAATTGAATTATTGTATTTTAAACAAATGAAAGCAATGTAATGGAGACGTAGAAGTTGGCAAAGATTTATATAATAATATAATCAAGTCAAAGCAAAGAAAGTTTGCATACAAGTTCCTTTCTAATATACTAAAGTGAGTAAGCGTAAGAAGCTAGTTCATCAAATCTAGAATGAATTAAAGTTCTAAGGAATAAGTTAAAATAAGAAAAAATAAAATTATCAATTAATATATAAAGAAATTTTCAAATATATTGAGCTCATGGATATCAATTAACAATATCTATTTTTCCATGATAGGAATTTTTGTGGAATTACTCTGAATTAAAATAGTAAATTAAGTTTAAATAATATTAAGCAATTATTTTATTATTAGGTAAACAACTAAACGAGAGAAATTGTGATAATATAGTTTGACATATTCATGGCAATACAACTGTCACACTAGAGAAGATTTAGTGTTGGCATGTGACATAACAAAGTTTTAACTAAAAAATTAAAAAAATAATGTTAATTTTAAGAGAATGTTGGATTACAAGATACTAAGAATTTTTAGTGTAACATCTTTGATTATCAAATAACGTATGAATTGAAATATCCCAACAAACTATGAAATTAAAATTTTTGCTTCATGTTGATATGACTTCCTATTTCTTTATTACATAGTTTTAACGAAAGAAAATAAGCATATATAATAAGATATTATAAATGTTGCATTCAATAAATTATGTTGAAGACAAAATGTGACGAATATATGATATGTAATATAACCAAATAAAAGCAACAAAATTATCACATGAGTTGTTTTTTTGAGTTATATTATTATATAATAAAAATTAAATAAAACTTTTTGACAAATCATACAAGAATGCTTATTCAATGTTATTATGGATAACAAATGTTACATGTTTGAAAGAAAAGTTAGATATAAACAAATATATTTAATAAAGAATATCAAAATCTTAAATAATTTTCTTAAAAAAATATAGAAATTAAAATCTAATTCCATATTGCTCATAAAGATGAGTTCAACATTGTTTGTTTTGCCATGATCAAACAATGTATGAAATTACAATGAATCACAAAATTAAATAATAATAAAAAATAATAAATTATTACTTTAGTTTTGTAAAAGTGTATATTAAAGCTGTAATTTGATAAATTAAAGTCACATTATACCCAACAAGTAAAAAGCCATGTAAAGGTGACACGAGAGGAGATTTATAATTATGTAGTAGTATTTCCAAAATAGAGCAAAAAATCTTAAATGAGAAAAATTATATAAGAAAGTGTCATTCCAAGATACTAAGAAGTTTGAGCTTACCTTTTTAAATTATTAAATCAGACATGAATTACAATGTCATCAATGCATGCCAAAGCTATCAAAAATGAAATATCTAAAAACTAAAATATGTAAATATATTCAATTGGATAAAGCTCTTCAAGATAACACTAACAAAGTTTGTTTTATCTTCTTCAAACCTCATTTGTAATTATTATGAATTATCGAAATAAATAACTCGTAAGAATAATAAATAATTATTTTAATTTAATGAAAATAAATTAATGCTAAAATGGAAAAAAAAATAAATCAATAAAAAATGCAACATTATATGAGAATCATAGAAACATAGTATTATAAATAAATAAAATAAAAAATTTCGGAGAATGAGATAAATTATATTAGAAAAGTTCTAACCAATGTACAAAATATTGTGTGTAACATTTTTTGCATCAAATAAGATAAAATTAAAATGACTCATAAGGTATATCAAAATCATAAAAAATAAAATATTTAAAAATATGAAATTGAATACTTACTTAGATATATGTAATTGAGAATAGCCTGACAAATTTTTCTTAATCTCGATTTGAAATAGCTTGCAATTACTGTTAATTAAAAAAATAAATAAACATAAATTATAATAATTTTATTAATTTCATTTTAATATATATGAAAATTAAAATGAGGTAAAATGAAGCAATTTAAAAGAACAAATTAAAAGGAATCTAAATTTTATAGAAGAGGAGAATTAGAGTTTTATAATAATATAGCTAAACTAAAAGCAACATTATCAAAAAAAAGATAAATTGCATGTCAAAGTTGCACTTCAAGTTATGAAAGAGGTAAAGTATGACATCTTTTTCGATAAACCTAGAATGATTCAAAATCTCATGCAAAGCATACCATAACATAAGAAAATTAAATTTTTAAAAATTACAAAAGAGTATTTTGTTGGATAGAACTAGTTAAGGAGACATTTGTTTCATCTCGATTGAACCTCATTTTGAATTATTTTGAATTATCATCATAAATAAAAATAAAAAATAATATATTAATAATCTTTTTATTAAATAAGTATTTTTTAAATAAAAAATGAGATAAATTAAGTAATGTTACACTATAATATCAAGGCAATCAAATGTTAATAATAATAAATAATAATAAATAGTTTACTTATAATTAGAAAGATATATTAAAGTTATGTAAGTTTTCACAAATAAAAATTTAGAGTGAATAAATAATATATCAAACCATAGAAAATTCGCTAAAATGAGATAAATTTTTCACAAAGAAGCATTGCAAGATATAAAAAAATTGAGTGTAATATCTTTGATTGTTAAATCAAGCATACATAAAAATACCTTATAAAGTAGGTTCAACACCTTAGAAAACAGAATATTTAATTATTTAAAAATTGAACATTTATTTGATAGGGCTCATCGAAATGAGGCCAATAACAATTTTTTAAAACCTAAGAACTGATTTCAAATTATTAAGAATTATAAAATTACTTTAAAAAAGTAAATAAAAAGATAATTTAATATTAAAAATAAAATACTAATACAAAAATTTAATAAATTATTACGATGCAATAAAATAATCAAAGAGATGCAAAATTAATTAAAGATTAGAAATAAATTTTCGTGGTAATATAATTAAATAAAAAAATTGATTGAATGAGATAAATTTTATAAGATGACTTCTAAGACTCTTAAATAATCGACCAGAAGTTCATCAATCACTAATTAAGCACAAATCATACTATCTGAAAAAGTATGCCAAAAGTTTGACAATTTAAGTATTTTAAAAGCTAATACTAAACATTTAATATGTCAGAGTTCATCTAGACAAATCGATAAAGTTTATTTCATCTCAATTACATATCTTTGGATTATTATGAATTACAAAATTAAATAACCATACATAGTAAAAAATTATTTTTTCAATATTTGATAAGTAAATAATAAGATTGAAACAAGGTATATTTAATCAATAACAATGCTCAATTAAAGTAATGTGAAGGTCACATCAGAGAAAAATTCTTATTTCATTTTAATATAACTTAAAGAATGAAAAAAAATGACAAAAATGAGAAAAGTTGTATGGGAAAGCTAAATTGTATTATAGTGTGGAGTTTAGTTGTGACATCCTTTATAATCAAATTAGTTACGAATAAACACACTTATAAAATTTATCAAAACTTTTGAAAATAAAATATTTAAAAATGTATAATTGAGTATTTAGTTAAATAAAAGTCACTAAGATGAGTCAAACAATATTTTTAATCTTGAAGAATCATATTTTAAATAATTTCAAAATTCTTAAATTATTTGGCATAAATAATAATAAATTATTGTTTTAAAATTAAAGAAATATATATTAAAGAAACAATGTGACGAATTAAAGGAATGAAAAAACAAATAAAAACAATGTACATTTCACATAAAGAGATTTAGAGTTAATAAAAAGTATAATAAAATTAAAGCAAAAAATTTTAAGAAATGAGAAACATTATTGAAGAAAGTTGCATTCGATCATTCTAAAGAGTTGTGCAAAACATCATGATTGGTCAAATCGTGTACAAATGGATAAGACTTATAGATACTGCTAAATAAAATAAAATAAAATCTTTAAAAATATAAAAACAAATACTAAAGTAGATGGCGCCTTTAAACTCAACAACATCAACGTTTGTACATCTCCATTGAACTTAGGTTCGAGTTATTAAGAATTAAAAAATTAGTTAAACAAAAAAATAAATAATTATTTTCATATTAAGTAATCATATATTAATGCTTAAATGATATCAAATGAGGCAATGTAATGTTACCAAACCAAAGTGATTAAAAGGTTACACTAGATGAGAAATGAAACAAACTTTTTAAAAAGGTTTAATTACATGACACTAAAGAGATTGAGTGTAACAACATTGATAGTAAATTAGATAGTACTCCAAATGTCACATAAAGAATACAAAAACACTAGAATATAAAACATTTATAAAAGAAAAGGAATAATTGATGGGATAAAGCTCACTTAAATGAGTTTAATAATGATTATTTCGTTTTGTTCAAACCTATTTTTTCAATACCTTAAATTACAAGATTAAATAAGTGCAGGTAGTAGTAAATTACTTATTTAATACAACGTAAATTGATAGTAAGAAAAAAAAAGATAAATTGAAAAATTTTATTTATGCAAATGAAGGCAATGTGAAATCCACGTGGGAGAAGAATTATGACTTAAAAGTAACATAAACAAATCAAAGAAAAATGTTTTAGAAATAAGAAAAATTATACATCATAGATTTTTTCAAAGATACTATCGAGATCGAGTGCAACATCATTGATCGTCTAATTTCTCACAAATTGAAATATCTCATAAAGCATGAAAAATTTCAACAAAATGAGTCTAACAACATTTTTTTCATCTAATTACATCTCATTCTAAATTAGAAAGAACTATGAAATACAATATGCATAAATAATTAAATGAATATTCAAATTAGATTGAAATAAAGTAAAATAATGTAATATAATTAAATGCAACACTTGAAAATGTCACTCCAAATGAGTTTTAGAGTTACAAGATGATACAAATATTTAAAAGAAAAAAAATGAAACAAATGAGTTAAATTATAACATAAAGTTGAATTATGAGACCCTTGCAAAAGAAAATTTCTTAAGAAACATGTAAAAAGTTTAATAAAAAAATAAGTTGAATATTTTATTAGATAGGACAAATTAAGATTAGTCCAACTACATTTCTTTTGTCTTAATCAAAGGTCAATTTAAATTTCTATAAATTATTTAAATAAACGAAAATAAATAATTATATATTATTATCTTAAAAATTAAGAAAATCTTTTTTAAAGAAAAATGTGAAAAATTGAGATAATTTATTAAAACTAATTAATACATTAGAAAGCTAATGTGTGATGAGATTTAGATTTATAAAGTAATATAGTAAAACCAAAACAAGACATTTGCAAAAATGATATATAGTGCATAGGAAAGCTATATTCCAAGATATTATGTAGAAATAACACAATGTTTATGAGAAAGTTGTATTACAACGGACTATGTAGACCAAGTGTAATAAATTTAATTATTAAATTAGATTTGAATTGCAATATCTTGTGAAGAGTGCCTAAAGTCGTTAAAATAAAGTATTGAAAAAATATAAATTTAAATATTTAATCTGATAAGAAATATCATTTAGATGGATCTAACAATGTTTATTTTTTCTCAACGAAATCTCATTATGAGTTCTTTATAATATTAATTAAAAAATATTGAAGTTGAAATTTGATAAATGAAAGTAATGCAATATAACAAAATCAAAAACATGTAAATGTTACACGAGAGGAGATTCATAATTACAATGCAATATATCAATTGAATGAGAAATGTTTGAAGAAAAAAGAAAAATTATCTAGTAAAGTTGCCCTCCATGATACTAAGGAGATGAAGTGTAACATCCAAAATGATGAAATCAAGTACAAGTTAGAATATCTTATAAAGCAAGCAAAAAATATTAAAATGAATATTTATTTAGATGGAGCACATTAAGATATGTACATTTGAGCTTGTTTCATCTTGATGAAAACATGTTTTGAGAAAAAACAAATTACAAAAATAAATAATCATTAATAGTAATAAATTATCATCTTAATAATAGGAAAATATGGATTAAAGTTGAAATGAGATGAATTAAAGCAATATACTACAACTAAAAAAAGTGATTAAAATGTCACATAAGAGTAGATGTGCAATTAATAAATAATATAAACAAATGAAAAAAATTTGAAATTGAATAAAAATTATATTAAATTTCTAGTGTAAGGTTCTACAACGTTTGACTATTATATCATCGACCATCACATCTGGTATAAATGAAATAACTTATAAAACATGTGAACACCTTTGAAAATAAAATTTTTAAAATATAAGAAAAGAAATTTTAAATTAGTGGAACTCTTTATGATGAGAAATTAGAAAAGTAATTAAACTTAAATTACAATTAATTATTATTTTATTGTTATGATAATACATGTTAATGGTAAAGTAAAATTAATTGAAATAATGCAATACAACGTTACTTAAGTAATGTGAAGTTTGCATAAGAGAAGATTTATAGCTTCGTAATAATATAAGAAAATCAAACTAAATAATTTGAAGAATTAAGATTAATTATAAGGGAGAACTTAATCCCAAGATGATTAGGAGGTCTAACATAACGTTGTCAAACATCAAATGAGGGGGTCTAGTATAAGATTATCAAACATCAAATTAGGTATGAACTAAAATGCCATATAAAATGTGTCCAAATTCTAAAAAATAAAAAGATTTAATTGTAAAAATATATTGCTTAATTATATAGTGCCCATCTAGCCGAGTTCAATGACATTAATTTTCCCTTGATTAGGACTAATATTTTATTACTAAGAATTATTGAAGTAAATAACCATAAATAAAGATTAAATATTATTTTATTTAAAAAATAAATAATTATTATATATAAAATGATCCAAATTAAAGTAATATAGGATAAGCAAAAAAATATGTAAAGGTAACACCAGAGATAAAGTTTATCAAAATGTTTCATTCAAATACACTCAAGTGAATGTGACATACTTCATTATTAAATGTGGTATTAATTATAATATTTTGTTAAACAATAATAAACACCATGTGAAAAATGTTTAAAATGGTTAATATAAAAATTTAATTTGGCAGAGCTCCTTTAGATTTTTTTGGTGACCTTTATTCGATTCAAATATCCCTTATTTTAAACTATCAGAAAATCTAAAAGAAGCTAAAACTAAATAATAATAATAAATTTTTTTAATGTTTAATACATATACATACATAAATACACACACACACACACACACACACACACATATATATATATACATATATATATATATATATATATATATATATATATATATATATATATATATATATATATATATATATATATATATATATATATATATATATATATATATATATATATATATATATATATATATATATATAAGATGAACCAAATATAATACATTAAAACAAAAGTGATGTTGATGCCCTATGAGTGATATTTCGATTATAAATGTAGTATATGAAAATCTATGTGAACCATTGAAAAAATTACATAAAATGTGTAGTAAAGTTACTCTCCATGATAGTTGGATGTCACATGGAACATACGCAACACTCAAATAATATATGATTGAAATAAGTTTGTTAAAAGTTACCAAACTTCTTAAAAAAATATTTAAAAATATTAAATAAATAAATAACCTCATAATTCTCATCAACATGTGTTTAATGATTTTTTTTTCTTGATCGTACCTAGTCTAGAAAATTTAACATTACAAAATTAACGATAAGTCATAATATTTGGTCATTTTGATATAAAAAAATATATATTAAAGATGAAATGAGATTTATTAAAAACTTTAGTATAAAAAAATTAAAGTGATGTAAATATCACCAAAAAAAAAATTTAAATTTACATTGTAATATAAAAAACATGAAAGAGTCCCATTTGAAGAAATGATATAAACTATATGTGAAAGTTTCATTCCATGATATAATTGAGATTTGGTATAATATTCTTAATCATTGATTTATATATGGATAAAATGTCTCTTGAAGCATGCAAAAATAATATAAAAAATATTGAAATTTATAAAAATTAATATTTACAACATAGAGCTCATAAACATGACTCAAATAATGTTTTTTTGGTTTAAGTGGGATATTGTTTGGAATTATGATGAATAACAAAAATTTAAAAATATTAAAAATAACAATTATAATATTAAATAAATATACATATAAAAGTGAAAATAAGAAAGTTTAAATCAATATAACATAACTAATGAAATTTTATGTGAAGGTCACATGTGAAGAGAATTAGAGTTTCATTATATTATAACCAAGAATAAGTGAAACATTTATTGAAATGATATAAATAAAATAGAATGTTGTATTAGAAGATAGAAAAGAGATCAATTGTAACATCTTTAAACATCAAAATTTGTATGAATCAAAATGTTTCGTAAAGCGTGCCAAATCTTAGTTTCATGTGGATCATACCTCAATTAGAGTAA
Organism: Vanilla planifolia; assembly: GCA_023846275.1. Classification (NCBI taxonomy): domain Eukaryota; kingdom Viridiplantae; phylum Streptophyta; class Magnoliopsida; order Asparagales; family Orchidaceae; genus Vanilla; species Vanilla planifolia. The sequence continues at coordinate 1,672,340 of JAIUJO010000056.1, read as the reverse complement.
AGTTTTATTTAAATAACATGACAATATATTTTGAAATTAAAAAAAGATAAATTGAAGTAATCTAATATAACTAAGTAAAAGGAATGAATTGAAAAAATTAGATAAAATATAGGAGAAACTCGCTTTCAAAGACACCAAGAAGATTATTTGAAACATCTTAGATCATTGAAACGTATTATTCAAAATTACTTACAAAACATTCAAAAATCCAAAAAATAAGATACAAAAAATATATAAATTTTATTGATAGAGCTCATTGATATAAGTTTGATAGTGTTTCTTTCTTTTCCATTTAACCTCGTCAAAATTATTTATGAATTACTAACTTAAATAAGCATAAATTAAAAAATATATTATTTTAAAAATAATAAAAAAATATTAAATTTGAAATATGATTTATAGAAATAATATAATAAACCAAATCAATGCAATGTGATGGTCACATAAAAGGATAGTTATTAATTCATTATAATATAACAAAACAAAAGGGAAAATTTTTAAGAAATATGATACATTCAATAAGAAAGTTGCATTCCAAGATAAAAAGGATGTCTAGTTGTACTTTCTCGATCAACAAATGAAGTATGATTTGAACTGTTTCAAAAATCTTACAAAAATCTTATAAAATAGTTTTAAAAATTAAAAAGAATATTTATTTTGATTGAGCTCATTTTGATGAGTGCAACAGCATTTGCTACATCCAACCAAACATCATTAAGCATTACTACGAATTACAAAATTAAACAATCATAAATATTAAGAAATTGTTATTTTAATATTATATTTGTTTATATTAAATCTAAAATGAGGTAAATTAAAGAAATATAATATAACTAAATCAAAGTGATTTAAATGTGAAATTATAGGATATTTAGACTATCTTAGTAATATCAACAAATCGAAATGAAAATTTTAATTTAATGTGATAAAAGTATAAGAAAGTTAATTTCCAACATATAAAAAAGGTGGAGTATAATATTTTTATCATCAAATAAGATAGAAATCGAAAGGCCTTATAGGCAATTTAAAAACACTTTACTGTAAAACATTTTAAAATATTACAATTAAAGCTTACTTTAATGAATCTTATTAACATATGTTCAACAACATTTGCATCATCTTGAGTATTCCTTAGTTAGAATTATTATGAATTACATAATTGGATAAAATAAATAACAATAAAATATTATCTTAATATTAAGTGAGTAATAAATTTAGTTTGAAATTAGTTAAATTGAAGCAAGCATGGCAATACATTTAAGGAATTATAAACGCCACATAAGAGAAGATTTAGAGTTACAAAGTAATATAATAAAATTAAAATAAAAACTTAATGAGATGAGTTAAATTGTCAACAATGTTTGACTCCAAGGTATTAAGGTGATTGGGTGTAACATCCTAGATAATCAAATCAGGTAGAAATTAAAATGACTTGTAAAACTTGTTAAAATCTCAAAAATAAATACTTAGATAGAGCTCCTCATATGAGTCCAATGAGTTTTTTTCATCTCGATCAAATCTTGTTAAAAATTTTTGAGAATTACCAAAATTTAAAAAGCATAAATATGAAATAAATTAATATTTTATTATTAAGTAATTATGTATCAAAATTTTGATTCGATAAATTGAATATAACAAAAAGAAATCAATGTAAAGGCCACAAAAGCAAAGAGTTATGGTTTCATAGTAATATAACTAAATGAAGTAGAAACATTTAATTAATGACAACAATTATGCTAAAAAAATTTTATTCAACAATAAGAAGTAGATTGAGCAAAACATCCTTGACAATCACATAAGGTGCATACATTAATATAACATCATTCATGCCATAGAAAAAAAACTTTTTTAAAAATAAATAACGAAAAATTTAATTGGAATGTGTGTTTAAAGATAAGTACAATGATGTTTGTTTTCCCTTGATTTTATCTCATTTAAAAATAAATAAACCTTAATAATAGTAAATTATTATATTAACTTTAAGTAAATAATTATTAAGATAAAAATTAGAAAAATTGAAGTAATATAATATAACTTAATTAAAGTAATGTTATAACCACACTTGAGGAGATTTATGGTTCAAAGTAATGTAACCAAAGGAAAAAAAAACTATCTGAATAAATTAGATAAATAATATAAGATAATTGGATTCAATGACACAAAGTAGATTTAGTATAACATAGTAAATCATAAAATCAAGCACAAATCAAAATTTGTTTAAAAATGTACCAAAAACTCCTAGGTAAAATATTTAGAAATATGAAAAGGAATTTTTAAATGGATAATGTTCATTGAGATAAGTATTTAGACAATAGTTTCATCTCAATCGTATTTTATATAGAAAAACTACGAATGATTAATGTAAATGAACAAAAAATAGACTAAATTATTTTATATATATTAAATAAATATATAAAAAAGTTTGAATGAAAAAAATTAAATGTTATAATATAAGCAAATCAAAGATATTTAAAAGTTCATGATCGAAAATTTTTTATTTCAAAGCAATATAAGCAAATGAAAGCAAAAGTTTGTAAGAGATTAGATAAATTGTACAAGAAAGTTACATTCTCAAATACTAAGGACAATCAATGAAAAATTATTGTTTATCAAACAAGGTATTAATATAAGAATCAAATAAAAAAATACCAAGTTAATAAAAAATAAAATACTTAAAAATATTAAAAAACTATTAGATAGAGCTTGTTTCGATAAGTCCAATAATGTTTATCTTTTCTCAACCAAAATGCATATAAATTTTTCTGCAACACTAAATAAATCACGAATAAATAATTAGAAATTATTATTTCAAATATTAAGTTTTAATTAAAGCTAAAATGAGAAGATATTTACTTAACTGGTAAAACAAAAAAATGAAATCAAAATATTTTAAAAAATGACATAAATTATGCAAAACAGATGCATTTTGGTATACTAAGGAGATCGAGTGGAACATCCTCAAAGATAAATTTTTGTAAATTTTGAAATGCCATGTAAATGATACAAAAAATTGAGAAAATTTTTTTTAAATATATAGAAATTAAAGAAATGTAATATTAAAAAGTAAAAGTAATTTAAAGTTTGCACAAGATGAGAATTAAAGATTTATAGGAACATAATCAAGTTAAAGTAAAATTTTTTAAGAAATAAGATAACGTTTATGAAAAAGAAGTATTTCAAGATACTACAGAGATCAAGTATGATATTCTCGATCATCAAATTATATAGTAATCATAAGGTCTCGTGAAGCCAGCAAAAGCCTTAAAAAATAATGTATTTTAAGATATACAAAAATATTTCAAGAAATTAGGTAACTTGTCTGGAAAATTTGCATTCTAAGATAGCATTGAGATCCAACAAAGCTTCTTTATCATTAAATCTATTAAAACTCAGATTGTCTCATTACACATAACAAAGCTTGCAAAAATATTTAATAGTAAAAAAATTAATATTTCAATGATAGAGCTTATAAAGATCATTCAAAAGGTAGTAGTTTTTTCTTGATCAAACCTTGTTTATAATTACCCTTAATCATAGAAGAAAATAAAAAATTAATAATAAAGTTATATTTTAATAGTGAGTAAATAAATAATGTAACTATAATGAGATAAATTAAAGAAAGATAATATAACAAAATGAATGTAATATGAAGATCACATTAAAGATAAACATGTTCTATAAGAGTATAACCAAATAAAAAAACCTTAAAGAAATAGAATAAATTATACAAGAAACAATTATGCCATGACATAAAAGAAAGTGTGTAACATTCTGAATCCTGAAAAATTAGTCACCAACTAAAATGTCTCGTAAAGCATGCCAAAGCCTTAAAAACTAATATATTTAATAATACAAAAATTAATGCAAAACCTTCCATGAATTAATATATGGAAAAGTTACATTCCTAACACGATGGAGATTGAGTGTAACATACTTGAACATTAAATTTGGTAAAAGTTTTAATATGTTGTAAAAGATATCGAAATCTGAGAAAAATATTTTAAAATATAGAAAATAACACTCCATTAGAGATCATTGATACTACTATCTGAGGGCATCTACTTTGTCTTTATCAAATCTCATTTGGAATTACAACAATTGCAAAAAAACTAGTTATTGATGTATTAGTAAACAAATATACGATATGCTGTATTGAGATAAATTAAACAAACATAATAAAAAAAATAAAAGTTAGGTAAGGGGGATATTTTAGGAGAATTAGAGTTTTATAAGAATATAAAAAATTTTAAGTGAATAATTTGAATAAATGTTATAAATTATTTGAGAGACTATATTCGAAGATACTACAGAGATCGAGAGTAACATTCCAAATCATTAAATTAAGTAAAAATGAAAATTCCTTGTAAAGTAAGTAAAACTCTAGAAACTAAATATATTTAAAATTATTAAAATAAATGTTTTATTATATAGGGCTCATCAAAACAAGTATAATAATATTTATTTCATCTCGATCTAACATAATTTTTAATAACTATGAATAAAGAAATACACAAGGATAAATAATAGCAAACTATCATTTTAATATTAAGTAAATATATAACAAATCTAAAATTGATACGATTTGAGGGAATTTCACATAAAAAACTAAAGTAATGCAATAAACACACCATAGAAGAATTACAATTTCATAGAAATATAATGGCATAAAAGTAAAACAAAATTCAAAAAGTGAGTTAAATTATTCTCTAAAGATACATTCCAACATAGTATGCGGATCATGTGTCACATCCATGATTATCTAATATGATAAAGTAGAAATATCCCACTAAGTGTGCAAACCTTTTAATAAAAGTTTCAAAAATAAAAGAAATATATTTTATTGGATAGAGATGATCAAGATGCTCCAAGTATGCTTATTTCATCTCCAAATTTTCTTACTTGTAATTACTACAAATTTGTAAAAGAAATAGCTTTAAAAAATAATAAATTAGTACTAACCTATTAAGAAAATATATATTAAAGCTAGAATAAGAAAGATGTAATTATTCTAATGTTACTAAATCGAAAAATTAAATCAAAATAAAACATAAAAGAATTATTTCTTCTAATTTGGGCAAATGATTTGGTACCTCTAGATTGTGCAATTCTAAGGTTGTTTATTTAAGTAAATATATATTAAAGAAAAAATGGTATATATTGAAGAGTTGTAATATAATTAAAGTTTTTAAAATTTCAAATGATAGGAGATTTAGAGTTTAATTAAAGTTTAAGAAAAAACTAATAAAATGAGTTAAAATAAAGAAGAAAGTCATATTCTAAGACACTAAGAAGACTGACAATAACATTCTTGATTGCAGAATTAAGTATGAGCCAAAAAATCTCATAAATTATGTGAAGATGCAAAAAACTAAGAATTGGATAGAGCATGCTAAGAAGGGTCCAACGACATTTGTTTAATGTTAATCATACCATATTTTGAATTACTAAGAACTATGAAGTAAAATATGAATAAATAGAAGAAATTATTACTTTAATGTTTAGTAAAGAAACAATAAAAAAATGAAATAAATTGAACAAATATATAATACACTAATAAAAGCAATGTATGGGTAACACTAGGCAAGATTGAGAGTTTCAATGTGATATAATAAAATCAAGATAAAACATTTTGAGAAATTATAAAAAAAAGATTCATTACCACATACTCAAGGGATTGAATTTAATACCCTAGATCATTAAATGACAAAAAAAAATACCATTTGGAAACCATAAAAACCATAGAAAATCATATATTAATAAATAAAAATAGAATTATTAATTAGATACAGCTCAAGAAGACTAGTCCAATGACAATTACTTCTCTTCAACTTATTGCAATTTAGAATTAGTAGTAGTAAATAAAAAAATATTAATCATAAAATATTTTTAAATATTAATTATATATTGTAATATCCAGAAAAAAAAAAAAAAAGGGGTTCGGTTAACGCCGAACCGGAACCACGTCGAACCGGAACCAAGCCGAACCGGAATCCCTAATCCCTAAAACGCACGGGGCCGGACGCGAGGCGATCCGACGACGCCGCGTGTCGGGGCCGGACGCGAGCCCGAGGAAAAAAAAAATTAATTAAGGAGCCCTAATCCCAAATCTTTCGTGTCGAACTGTGCGAAGCAGCGGAGGAAAAAAAGGGGGATCGAGGGTTTTCCCGCAGCGGTCTCCGTCCTGACGAAACCGCGACGAAACCGCGGCAGTTTCCGTCCTGACGAAAATCGGAAGAAGGGAGAGTCTGGCGGCGGCGATTCGGGTTCCGAGCTCAGCGAGAAGGGAACCGGGTAAGTCCCGAGCAGTTTCTCTCTCTTCCCGAGTAGTTTCTCTCTCTTCCCGAGCGGTTTCTCTCTCCTCGAACCGTAGAAGGGAACGTGTTTTTGATTTTTGGAATTTTTGCGGTGCAGCTTTTTCTCGTTTTCCGTGCCGAGAAAGGAGGGTTGCATACGAGTGTCGGCTTGATCCGAGGGGAATTTCTGAACCGTGCAGTGGTCAGCGGCAGCCTCCGGTGAGTTTCTTTTGTTGTTCTTAAGCCGACGGTAAGAGGTTTTCTATTTATTTTATCCCCTTGAATTATTTGTGCTTGAGCAGTGTTAAAAGGGGGGGGAAAAATTGAAAAGAAGTGTTGAGTGGCGAAGGCTGCATAAGTGTGAAGAAAACAAACTCTGACAGGTAATTTACTGTTCATTCTGCAGAGATCAATTACCTGTATGTTGCAGCATTTAAAACAAAATTTGATAAAAAAATATATTGATTTGCGATTTCAGCACCCTGTAATTGAAATAAATGAGAAGAAGAGGAAGGGGAAGAGGAAGAGGCCAAAGAATGGCAGGACCCTCAGGAATTCAGGTAGGTGAATTTATTTAAATAGTAATGTAAGTAGTGATTGTTATTTTATTATAAAAGCATGGCTATGGCATTATATGAAAATGAAATGAGAATTTGCAATATGATACTATGGTATAGTAAAATGTAAAGCATGCCAAAGAAAATGTGTAGAGGTATCGATTATGCCTCTTAAAGGGTTAAATTCCCTAAAAAGAAAAGTAAAAAAAGACAAGAAGAAAAGAATTGACCCTAGATCGCATCCCAGTAGTCCCCGGACATATAAGCACCAGCACAGGATACTGGGCATGATGAGATGGCATAGAGACCTCCCCCGCATTGCTAGTACTTTGTGCAGGGCTGAGTGCGGAGGGATATGATGAGATCGAGACATCTCGTATATGGCCAGCACTTTGTGCAGGGCTGAGATACGGAGATGGTCCGACGTGATAGAGATCGAGACATCTCGTATATGGCTAGCACTTTGTGCAGGGCTGAGATACGGAGATGGTCCGACGTGATAGGCTTGGCCAGCCACGATATGCCTACGGGCAATGATCTCTAGATGAGATAGATGCCATAGAGATGATATGATAGGGATGGGGGATGTGGATCATGGGGAAAGTCTGGGACCCAGCAAGAAAAGAAAAAGAAAATGAATAGGAAAAAAAAAAGAAATTGAAAAGAAGAAGAAATGAATTGCATACTTTGCTTGATTCATTGCATGCTGATTTCAGATTTATCTTTGCCATATTTACATTGGAGTTATAGCATGTTGTTAGATATTCATCATGTTATATCCTTGTAGCCATAGCATTCACCTACTGGGCTTTATAAGCTCATTTCCCCTACTTACATTATAGGACATGCCACTGATTCACAGAGAGAGGGTGCTTAGGATGGTATGGGACTTTGTACAAATGTATCTGTTATTTCGGTTTTTGTAGCTTTTGTACAGGATTTCCCAAGTGACAGGTATGCATATATTAAAGTTGCTGTTGATTATAAAGGTAACAGTTTTATTTTGCTTACGTCACCCTCGCCTAGTTTTATAGTTGTGTCCTCAATTATATGCTGCTATACTCTGATTAGCTGATTTTATCAGTAGATTATAGTGATAATTTAGGCGGGGCGTGACAGGGTGGTATCAGAGCCAAGTTGTAAGAATTAAGAATTTGAGTGAGGACACTGGCACAGCATGTATATGTCATACCTGTTTTTAAGTAAAGCACATACATCTAATTGTGAAAAATTGTTGAATTATTGAGAATTGATATGTGTAAATTTGCTGAATAAAGGGATCTAGAGGAGGAGAAGCAAATGTACCTCCTGTTGGCAATGAAGAAAGAGAGCAAGGCTCTGATAATGCTCAAATGCCAATTGCTTCATCTTCTTCGCAACAACAAATGAGAAGGGAGGATGACAGCTTCATGATGGATAAAGCAGTAAATCAATTCTATCACGTGCATCCCCCTCACTTTGCTGGAGGAACAGATCCCTTAGTTGCAGAGAGATGGATTAAGCAGATGACAAGAATCTTTGAGGGCATGGATTGCCCAGAGCACAGAAGAGTTCCTTTAGCTATTTTGGTGCTTGATGACGAGGCTGTGGACTGGTGGGAATCACGCCACAGGATTAAATTCAGGAGCAGGCCAACAAAAGAAATCTCATGGCCAGAATTTTTAGCTGATTTTGAAATGTGCTACATCCCTTTATCTGCCCGAGAAAGAATGCGGGAAGATCTTTCTGTTCTGGTTCAGGGTGCCCTTACAGTATCTGAGTATGAAAGAAAATTCAACACTCTGGCGAGACATGTGCCTGACATGTTTGGTTCTGAGGAGCAGCGCTGTTTTGTATTTAGAAAAGGATTGAAACATGAAATCAAATCTGCTTTAATTTCTTTCAGAACAGCTGACTTCTTTGAACTTGTGGAAAATGCCAGAATGATAGAACAGAACTTGCAGGTGCTGGAAGTGCAGAAAAGTGCAGAAAGAAAAAGAGAAGAACCCCTAGCCATCAGAGAGACCACATCTTTTAAAAAGGGATTCAAAAAGTTCAGAGGTAAGAGATTTGGTACTGGAAAATCAGGATCTGTAGCTAGCAGTAGCAGGACTGATACAGATACTGGAAAGATCCCTCAGTGTCCAGAATGTGGAAAATTTCATAGAGGGATTTGTTGGTATCGGACTGGTGGCCAGATCAAATGTTTTACTTGTGGTGAGCCAGGGCATATAGCTAGAGATTGTCCCCAGGCTAGTGCGGCATCTGGGATGGCCTCATCACCCACTGGTTTTACTAGAGGTGGTAGAGCTGGTACTGGCAGAGGTCGAGGTACAGCATCTACCACAGCATCGGGTGGCACAGGCAGAAGTCAGCCAGCTGGCAAAAGTGGACAGCCGAGAGTATATGCTATATCTCAGCAGGATGCTCCTCCTTCTACTGATGTGATAACAGGTATTTTATCTTTCAAAAATATTGTGGTATCAGTTCTTTTTGATTGTGGAGCATCGCATTCATTTGTAGCTCAGCATGTGTGTGATCATTTGCTGTTACCATTGCAAATCATGAAAACTACTTTATTAGTTAAATTACCAGATGGTTCAGAAATTTTAGCAAAAGAATATGTAAATGGAAATATAGAAATTCAGGGAATAGATTTCTCTGTGGACTTGATAATTTTACCCCTAAGTGAATTTGATATTATTTTGGGGATGGATTGGCTTGTGAAACATCAAGTCAAAATTGATTGTATGGAAAAAAGAGTGCAGATGAAAACCCAATTGGGAGAAGAAGTAATTTACTATGGGAAAGGAAGGAAAATTCCTTTCATTTCTGTGTTGAAAGTTTGTAAATTGCTTTAGAAAGGAAATGAAGGATTTTTGCTTTCTGTGTTGCTACCATATCAGAATTTTGGGAAGTTGCAGGATGTTCCTGTAGTTTGTGAGTATCCCAAGGTATTTCCAGAAGAGTTGCCTGGTTTACCTCCAGACAGAGAAATCGAATTTGAAATCCAGTTGATGTCAGGAGTGGAACCTGTTTCCAAGGCACCGTATAGAATGGCCCCTGCTGAATTGCAAGAGGTAAAAGTCCAGATTCAAGAGTTGCTTGACAAGGGTTTTATTAGACCCAGTGTGTCTCCATGGGGAGCACCGATTTTATTTGTGAAAAAGAAAGATGGCAGTTTAAGGATGTGTATTGATTACAGGGAGTTGAATAAAATTACTATCAAGAATCGTTATCCACTGTCGAGGATTGATGATTTATTTGATCAATTGCAGGGCGCTGCAGTATTTTCGAAAATTGATTTAAGGTCTGGTTATCACCAGTTGAAAATCAAGAAAGATGACATATCTAAGACTGCTTTCAGGACTAGATATGGGCATTATGAATTTCTGGTGTTACCTTTTGGCCTAACCAATGCCCCTGCAGCATTTATGGATTTGATGAACAGAGTATTTAAAGAATATCTGGATCAGTTTGTTGTGGTGTTTATAGATGATATTTTGGTGTATTCCAGAAATGCTGAGGATCATGAAAGACACTTGCATACAGTATTACAGACTTTACAGATGCATCAGTTGTATGCTAAATTCTCAAAATGTGAATTCTGGTTGTCTAAGATTTCATTTTTGGGGCATGTTATTAGCGCAGAAGGGATTTCTGTAGATCCCCAGAAAATAGAAGCTATTGTAAATTGGCCCCAACCTTCAAATGTATTTGAAGTCAGAAGTTTTCTGGGTTTGGCAGGTTATTATCGAAAATTTGTGCAGGGTTTTTCTCAAATCGCTGCACCAATATCAAGATTGACTCAGAAGGCTGTGAAATTTGAGTGGAATGCATCTTGTGAAAGAAGTTTTCAGCAGTTGAAAGAAAAATTGACATCTGCTCCAGTATTAACATTGCCTGAAGGAACTGAAGGCTATCAGGTTTTTAGTGACGCATCATTGCAAGGTTTGGGATGTGTGTTAATGCAGTATGGCAAAGTGATAGCTTATGCTTCCAGACAGCTGAAACCTCATGAGAAAAATTATCCAGTGCATGATCTGGAATTGGCAGCAATAGTTTTTGCTTTGAAAATATGGAGGCACTATCTCTATGGAGTGAAATGTGAATTATTGACAGATCATAAAAGCTTGAAATACATTTTTGATCAGAAAGAGTTGAATCTGAGACAGAGAAGGTGGCTTGAATTCATCAAAGATTATGATCTGAAAATACTCTATCATCCAGGAAAAGCTAATGTGGTTGCTGATGCCCTGAGCAGGAGAGCTTATGTTAGCTCAATTTTATCCCAAGATGTTGAGAAGCTGACTGTATTTGAAATTGATCGACTTTTATTAGAGAAAGAACTGCAGAGAAATGTGTTATTGCTTGGTCAGTTGTCTATCAGACCTGATTGGCTGCAGTCTATTAAAGAAGATCAGTTGCAAGATGAAGAATGTCAGAAACTAATTCAGAAAATCAGGGATGGCTGGATATCTGACTTTTCTCTAGATAAAGATGATGTGTTGAGATTTCAAGGCCGGTTATGTATTCCTGATCATCTCCAATTGAAACAATTGTTGCTTAGTGAAGCTCACAATTCAAAGTATGCTATCCATCCTGGAGGCACAAAAATGTATCAAGAATTGAAACAAAATTTTTGGTGGCCTGGTCTCAAGCGAGATGTGGCAGAATGGGTCAGAAAATGTCTGATTTGTCAGCAGGTTAAAGGAGAACAACAGAAGCCTAGTGGTTTGCTGCAACCTTTACCCATTCCTGAGTGGAAATGGGAAAGTATATCAATTGATTTTGTTGTGGGTTTGCCTAGATCACAGGCAGGTCATGATTGTGTGTGGGTAATAATTGATAGGTTGACTAAATGTGCGCATTTCTTGGCCATTAAAGTCACCTATTCAGCAGAAAGGCTAGCTCAGCTTTATTTAAAACAAATTGTGAAGCTGCATGGTGTGCCTAAGGAGATTATTTCTGATAGAGATCCAAAGTTTACATCTCATTTCTGGAAAAAGGTACATCAAGCTTTTGGTACTCAGTTGAAATTCAGTACAGCTTTCCACCCACAGACAGATGGCCAGACTGAACGAGTAATTAAAGTTTTGGAAGATCTGTTGAGACTGTGTATTCTTGATTTTGGAGGAGATTGGGAGAGCCACTTATCTTTAGTGGAATTTGCATATAATAACAGTTATCAGGCTAGCATTGGGATGGCTCCCTATGAAGCTCTGTATGGCAGGAAATGTCAATCTCCTCTATGCTGGTTTGAAGGTAGAGAAAGACAGCTTATTGGTCCTGATTTTGTGGATGATGCCACAGAAAAAGTAAAACTGATTAAAGAAAGAATACGGACTGCACAGGATCGACAGAGGAAATTTTTTGACAGTAAACACAAACATGTTGAATTCCAAGAGGGAGATCATGTTTTCCTCAAAGTTAGTCCTATGAAAGGAGTTTTCAGATTTGGTAAAGCAGGGAAATTGAAGCCCAAATTTATTGGTCCTTTTCAAATTTCTGAAAGAATAGGACAGGTTGCATACAGAATTGCTTTACCTATTCAGTTGGCTGGAGTGCATGATGTGTTTCATGTGTCTCTCCTGAGGAAGTATGTTTCAGATCCAGCGCATATTATTCGATACGATACAGAAGGTATCGAAATTTAGCCAGATCTGACATATCAAGAAAAGCCAATTCTGATCCTAGATCGAAAAGAGAAAGTGCTAAGAAATAAAGCGATTCCCATGGTTCGAGTATTGTGGCAGAACCACACTGATATTGAGGCAACCTGGGAAATTGAGGCAGATATGAAAGCTCAGTATCCAGAGTTGTTCTGAAAATTTCGGGACGAAATTTCTTGAAGGAGGGGAGATTGTAATATCCAGAAAAAAAAAAAAGGGGTTCGGTTAACGCCGAACCGGAACCACGTCGAACTGGAACCAAGCCGAACCGGAATCCCTAATCCCTAAAACGCACGGGGCCGGACGCGAGGCGATCCGACGACGCCGCGTGTCGGGGCCGGACGCGAGCCCGAGGAAAAAAAAAATTAATTAAGGAGCCCTAATCCCAAATCTTTCGTGCCGAACTGTGCGAAGCAGCGGAGGAAAAAAAGGGGGATCGAGGGTTTTCCCGCAGCGGTCTCCATCCTGACGAAACCGCGACGAAACCGCGGCAGTTTCCGTCCTGACGAAAATCGGAAGAAGGGAGAGTCCGGCGGCGGCGATTCGGGTTCCGAGCTCAGCGAGAAGGGAACCGGGTAAGTCCCGAGCAGTTTCTCTCTCTTCCCGAGTAGTTTCTCTCTCTTCCCGAGCGGTTTCTCTCTCCTCGAACCGTAGAAGGGAACGTGTTTTTGATTTTTGGAATTTTTGCGGTGCAGCTTTTTCTCGTTTTCCGTGCCGAGAAAGGAGGGTTGCATACGAGTGTCGGCTTGATCCGAGGGGAATTTCTGAACCGTGCAGTGGTCAGCGGCAGCCTCCGGTGAGTTTCTTTTGTTGTTCTTAAGCTGACGGTAAGAGGTTTTCTATTTATTTTATCCCCTTGAATTATTTGTGCTTGAGCAGTGTTAAAAGGGGGGGGAAAAATTGAAAAGAAGTGTTGAGTGGCGAAGGCTGCATAAGTGTGAAGAAAACTAACTCTGACAGGTAATTTACTGTTCATTCTGCAGAGATCAATTACCTGTATGTTGCAGCATTTAAAACAAAATTTGATAAAAAAATATATTGATTTGCGATTTCAGCACCCTGTAATTGAAATAAATGAGAAGAAGAGGAAGGGGAAGAGGAAGAGGCCAAAGAATGGCAGGACCCTCAGGAATTCAGGTAGGTGAATTTATTTAAATAGTAATGTAAGTAGTGATTGTTATTTTATTATAAAAGCATGGCTATGGCATTATATGAAAATGAAATGAGAATTTGCAATATGATACTATGGTATAGTAAAATGTAAAGCATGCCAAAGAAAATGTGTAGAGGTATCGATTATGCCTCTTAAAGGGTTAAATTCCCTAAAAAGAAAAGTAAAAAAAGACAAGAAGAAAAGAATTGACCCTAGATCGCATCCCAGTAGTCCCCGGACATATAAGCACCAGCACAGGATGCTGGGCATGATGAGATGGCATAGAGACCTCCCCCGCATTGCTAGTACTTTGTGCAGGGCTGAGTGCGGAGGGATATGATGAGATCGAGACATCTCGTATATGGCTAGCACTTTGTGCAGGGCTGAGATACGGAGATGGTCCGACGTGATAGAGATCGAGACATCTCGTATATGGCTAGCACTTTGTGCAGGGCTGAGATACGGAGATGGTCCGACGTGATAGGCTTGGCCAGCCACGATATGCCTACGGGCAATGGTCTCTAGATGAGATAGATGCCATAGAGATGATATGATAGGGATGGGGGATGTGGATCATGGGGAAAGTCTGGGACCCAGCAAGAAAAGAAAAAGAAAATGAATAGGAAAAAAAAAAAGAAATTGAAAAGAAGAAGAAATGAATTGCATACTTTGCTTGATTCATTGCATGCTGATTTCAGATTTATCTTTGCCATATTTACATTGGAGTTATAGCATGTTGTTAGATATTCATCATGTTATATCCTTGTAGCCATAGCATTCACCTACTGGGCTTTATAAGCTCATTTCCCCTACTTACATTACAAGACATGCCACTGATTCACAGAGAGAGGGTGCTTAGGATGGTATGGGACTTTGTACAAATGTATCTGTTATTTCGGTTTTTGTAGCTTTTGTACAGGATTTCCCAAGTGACAGGTATGCATATATTAAAGTTGCTGTTGATTATAAAGGTAACAGTTTTATTTTGCTTACGTCACCCTCGCCTAGTTTTACAGTTGTGTCCTCAATTATATGCTGCTATACTCTGATTAGCTGATTTTATCAGTAGATTATAGTGATAATTTAGGCGGGGCGTGACATATATATTAAAGAAGAAATAAGATAAATTGAAGAACATAATATAACTAAATCAGATACTTGAAATGGTCACACAAGATGAGATTTATAGTTACATAGCACTAAATCCATATCATAGCAAAACTATAGAAGAAATTGGATAAATTATTCAGGAAAGTTGGATTCCATGATATTGAAGGTATTAAGTCTAATGCACTTGATTATAAAATTCGCCATGAATCTAAATGTGTAATAAAGAGTGAAAAAATAATAAAAAAAATTAAATAAATATGAGAATAAATATTTCATTAGATTGACCATGTCAAGAAGTCACCAATGATGTATGTTTTTTAATGATTAAACTTTGTTTGAACCTACAAATAATTATAGATTTAAATAAGCCTAAAAAGAAGTTATTATTTTAATATTAAGCATATATATATATATATAAAGCTAAAATTAGATAAATTAAGGAAATATCTACAACCAAATCAAATAGAAATAGTTTAAAAGTTGGGATGAATTTTACATGGAACTTGATGTCCTTAGTACAATGGAGATTGTGTAAAAAAGTACATCATTAAGTCTAGTAAAAATAGAAATGACGTGTAAAACATACTTAAACTCTTGAAAATAAAATATTTAAAAATTTTTAAGCTATTACTTCATTACATTGAACTCAACAAAATAGGTCTAATGATGTTTGTTTCATCTCGATCTAACCACCTTTAGAATTATGATGAATTAGCAAATTAATTACAAGAAAATATTAAAATATTATTTTTTAATATTTAGTAAATGTTTATGAAAGTTGAAATGAGATAAATTGAAGAAATGTAACATAAGTAAATTAAAGTGATGCAAGGATCATATGGGTTGCGAGTTATATATTTATAGGAATATAACAAAATCAAACCAAACATTCTGAAGAAATAAGATCAATTATAGAAAAAAGTTTTATTCCAAGATAATTATACAACAATGTCCAATATCTTATGTTGTCTAATCTCATAAAAATCAAAATGTCAAATAAAAATTCATAAACATTAGAAAATAATCTACTCAAAAATATAAAGTGAGTACATAGTTATATAGAGCTCATTAACATGAGTGCAACAATGTTCGTTTCTTCTTAATCAATCTTAATTTAAAAGATTTGAAAATTATTATGAAAAATAGGCATAAAAACTAATGAATTATCATTTAAAAATTAAGTAAATAACAAGTAAATAAAAAAGAGATAAATAGAGGTAATATAAAAAATAATTAAATTAAAGTAATGGAAAATTCACATGATAATAGAATTAGTCCTCCTAAGTCATATAACAAAATCAAAGAAAAAAATTTGTAAAAATGAGATAAGTTGTACTAGAAAAAAAATCCAAGGTACTATAGTCGTTGAGTTTAACATCTTTAAAAATTTAAATGTGATAAAAATAAAAACATCTTATTAACTTTTTTGTTTCAATTAAATCGCTATGTGTTGCCAAAGTAAATAAGAATTGTATTAATAAATTTTTATTTTATTATTAAGTAAATACATATGCTCAAGCAAAAAAGAGATAAATTAAAGTTACATAAAATAAATAATAAAAATAACACAAATCTCACAAGATAGGAGACTTAGAATGACATAGTAATTTCAAATAATTAAAGCAAGTAAATTTTTAAAAAATGAGATTAATTATTTCTAAAAGTTATAATTCAAGATACAATGGTGATCGAAATTAACATCCTTAATCGTCAAATTAGGTATGATTCCAGACAACTAAAAAATCACCCCAAAACTCCTGAAAATAAAATATTTAAAAATATCAAAATGAATATTTAATTTCATAGAGCTTGTTGAGAGGAGTCCAACGACATTTATTTCATCTCTATCAAAAAGCATTGCTTGTTAAAGTTTTTTGTTTTGTAAGAATACGAAGATTACATGATGTTTTTTTTGTTGATGGTTCCCATGTTTATGAAATATTATGTATTGCTCAATTTATATCACTTGAAATTTCATGTTAATCCCTAATTTGAGTTCCAAGGAATCAAGATATATACAAGTTTACACATCGTTTATCATGATGTCAACAAGACTTCTTCCAAACAAAACAAACCATGGAATGAATTTTACAACAAAATATAGGAATGAATGACTCAAGTTTTTCCTTGAGGTTGATCTTAAGGCTTAGCCCTAAACACTGAAGGCAAGAAAATACTTGGAAAATAAATTTAGATGGATTCCAAGGCAAGCAAACCCATGGGGATTCTCATAAGAAGATTTATTGTGCTTTAGTTGACTACTAAAGAAGGCTAGGGAGGGACTTGGTCTTGTTTTAGAGCAAAAAGGCATTGGGTTTTGTTAAGGAATGATAGGAATTTAGGAAGGAACTTAACGTCACTAAAATGGTTAGTTAGACTACATTACACTTGTGAAATTATAAGATTAATGAGAACATAGAAATTAGAAGTTATATTGTTTTAAATTTAAAATTCAAAGTTTTAAATTTCATATTTTTATGTCTTAAATTTGAAATTTTAATATCTAAGATTTAAATTTTAAATTCTTATGGTCTTGAAACTCAAACTTAAGTTAAGTTTCAAAGCCCAAGAATGCATGGTATGGATGACGTTAAATTAGATCTAAAAAGAACCCTTGATAATGTTTAAAGTAACTTAGGAATTTGGATGGAAAAAGTTTTTGGATTAATGCTTTATTTGAGCAAAGCTTTAAGATAAGAATTAGTATTGAATTGGGAATATAATGCTTTGGGAAGCCTTCAACAAACTGTAAATGAGGCCATCATTTCATGACATTGTTAGTTAGGCTTAAGTAAGAGTGATAAGGATGGCCTTTTTTGCATTATAAATTGTGTTAGCCACAACCAAGGGACCTATGATGACTTAGATCTTTTATAAAACTTGATCTAGTCTTATGGATAGGTGAGATCATGAATAGCTATTAATGGCATTATGAGATGCAAGCAGAAAAAGATAGGTAACTCTACTTGTTTTATTTGGTAAGAGAGGCTTAGTAGTCAAATTCATGTGAACATGTTTAAAGAGGAAGAATTATAACTTAGACTATTCAAGCTATGGATTTATAAATTGTGGTAAGGAGACATAAATACATGAAATGTGAATGGGGAAAGATACCAAAAGATGTAGATTAGTCCTTAGTAGAACCCTTAGGCGAACTAGACAGTGGAGTAGAGTTATAAGAGATATAGATAGTTAAAAAAAATATGGGACTCTAAGAATAATAATTGATAGATTAGGTCAAGTTGCTCTAGTCAAACACAAGAAAAGTAGCCATGATGTTAATAATGATTATCTATTGAAGATGATGTAGACTATGATTTTTTAGACCTCAAAGATGTGCTCTTAAGCTAGAATGAGAAAAGCTAGATATATACCAAATGATTGAACACTCATTGGAGATTTTGGATTCCTTGTTGATCATGTACAATAAAATGATGTGACTAAAGAGTTTTTATTTGCTAGAGTGCCAGTTATAGTAACACATGGTTTATGATTACTCTTACTACCCTACAGAGTGGTCCATGTAATTAGTAGAGCTTAGTTTATAAACTATTAGATCATGTGATGAGATAGAAGTGCTGAGCTTGTGTTGAGTATCTCACAAATCAATAGGGGACATCAAAATATTTTTGTAGAACTAGTTATCCTAGGGTATTTGCTATGACATTTTTTTGTTTATTAGGTTGTGTTTCGTGATATTGTTAAGAACTTCATAAAGAAGTATTAAAGAATCAAAAAAGCTTCACCATTAAGTTATAATATCATTATCATTTTCATTTTTAAATAAATATTTTTATTTTCTAATTTTTGTAATAAGTGATAAAGAGTATTATGTTGAAAATTATGGATGTTAATTAATGTTAAAGAAAATGTGGAAAATTTCAGTGTTATAAAGAAACTTGAGGCATAACCTTTTTAATAACATTTATTCTTAACATTTGTGAACAACCAGAAAAATCCACTAGTCAACATATTTTGCCAATAACATTTCACTCCTTTGGCATGGCATTAAAGTTTAGAGTAGGAATAACCCAATTTGATCATTATTCTTGTGGTTTACCTCCCAAGTTAAAGCATATGGCTAGACCAAGTAGTCACTAACAAGTTAACTTAGGAACTAGTTTAGTATTGTTAAGTAACTTGCCAATATATACAAGCTTGTCTATGGAATGATAGAAGACCTTGTAACTTGTAATAAAGCATATTTATACAAATCCATGCCATGAAAAAATGTTTACATGATCCATAAGCAATGTCAAAGTGTTTGTCTATCTCATTAACTTTAAAATAAAGATATCATAGGCTATTGGAATAGTCTAATACAATCCCAAATCCAACAAATATAAATGATAATGTT
Source organism: Vanilla planifolia (assembly GCA_023846275.1). Classification (NCBI taxonomy): domain Eukaryota; kingdom Viridiplantae; phylum Streptophyta; class Magnoliopsida; order Asparagales; family Orchidaceae; genus Vanilla; species Vanilla planifolia. Next base: position 1,653,219 of record JAIUJO010000056.1, on the reverse strand, counting down.
GTGTTTGAACAAAAAAATATAATATCATAAATTACAAACTGATGAATAATCATTTAATTATTGACTTAGATGCCCTCTTTTGACTCCTATCTTAGCTCTTATTCATTTGCATCTATGGTTGTTATTTTTGAGAAGAGTTAGCCATTCTCAATAATGAATCCTTAACTTCTCATATAAAAATAATAATACAATAATTTAATGACAAATCTAATAGAGTAAATGTATTAGCATAGCCAATATAACAAAAGATGTATCCATCGACCATGCTAGTCAAAACCATAATAGATTGTTAGTGACCTACCAAATATTTGGCATTCCCTACATAGCCATGATATCCTTAGTGGATGTTCTAGCTACCATCTCATCACAAATTTCACCACTTTGTTATAAAAAGTACAATAAATTTGGGTTACCCCATGGGTCTCTTGGTGTCCTCAAAAACCACATAGAGCTTTACAAGGTGACTTGCACTACTATCTATAGTGATGTGCTATAGGACACTCGTTTTAGGCACCTAGGATTCTTCAAAAATTATCTACATGCCCACCATCGAGGATTTGCCGCTCATGTGAGAAGTTGTGTGTTAACATAGGAAAAAACATTCACGACACTTCCAATTATATGTCTCCTATATCTACAAATTAGTAGGGCTCCAACTATCTGGTACATCTAACGAACCAAACTTTTGTTGATGGCCTATCATTTAGGTTTTACCAGATGATAAGCTATGCCATCAAAAGTGTAGACTTTTTTTATCATGTAACATCATTACTTATAGTTTCATCATCCAACGTCAGAAGGTTCATTAAGTAACTTCAATAACTCTATCCTATAATCTAACCTAATCTTAGAGCTTTCTTTAAAACATTATTCATTTATCAAGATCATGAAACATTTTTGCAATACCTTAATAGCTACCTTGCCTAACCTAGGGTTTTTCAGAAATCTTGTAGGCCATAAAGAAAATCAATTTAGTCACTCAATGCAAGCCATCTTTATTGAATTAGTTAAAGTTAATGCCCTTATTTTTAATCCTTGATTTATATGAGTTACCTTGATAACTTGCATTCCTAACAAGAAAAATTGAGCAATCAAAACCATGAAAAATGCCTCTCATAACAACATATGGCATAAAAAATAATTCTTAAATCATTGGATATACTTTTAGAATAGTTATAATATCTCACCTTATCTTTTTGTTAAGGACACATTTATTCTAGTTTTTGTGTTTCTCTAAACTTTATTTTCCCCTTAACAACTCTATCCAAATGGTTTGCATTTCTTAGGATTTATACACTTCAATACCCATGGCTCTGATCAAACGTAACTCATAAAAAACTGCATTCATTCCATATGAAATGTTGTACAAGCACTATAGCCATTGTTGTATTATATGATGTGCTAAATATGTCTTTTCGAACTGCTAACCACGTTGGTCATAATTGTATGACATTCAAATTTTTTCTATTATAATTAAATGGCATACTAACTCTCTCATTGCAACCTAATGATTCCATATATCTAATGCTTCACATAGCTTTATTATAAAAATATTATTGTGATAATCCAAGTGTATAATCTTCAACTCATTTCATGTTTCTCATTAAACTTAGAATATTTTTTTATTATCATACTTGTATGAGCTTTCTTTTCTACACTTATAAAAATTCTACTTTTATAGAACTTATCTTCATGGTGTTATTATTTATGGAGTCTTCGTTTAAAAAATCTTTAAAAAGTGAGCATTTACATGGTGTTTTAAATATATTTTCGTGAATTAACAATTTGTAATTTAGGAAAAAGCAAGAACATTGAAATTTTTATAGGTTGCATTGTATGTTTTGTTTCCTTAAATGGCACATAATTCATATTTTTAAAAAAGCATCGAGTGCATATAATATGTGGTCCTCAATTTGACACTCATCTATGAGACATAAATTTTAACTAATTTCTTATGAACTAAATTTCAATAGTAAGTGAATATATGTTTTTTATATTATGCTAAAGAAAAAAAGTAGAGATGATAAAATCATCTATAAATAATGAGGTATAGTTTGTTTTGTATATTTTGTAATCTTGAATATGGGTGAAGTAACGTACATAAATGGAATGTATTACTATACAAAATTTCTATTTGAAAATAAGAGATCCCTTGTGTTACATCTTTCTTAACAATGAATCTGATGACAAAGAATGACTATGATTTTATTCAAAATGTCTTAAAAAGCTTTTCCAACAAACATTTCTTATTAACATTTTTATGGAATAGGAAATATCCTTGGATAAGTGAAATGAATGGTCTATGAATGCACACAATTTAATGAGTTTAAGTTGATTTTAACTAAATTCAATGAGTTTAAGTTGATTTTCACAAAATGTTCTCAATATAAATAAGTGTTTAGCCATAACAAAAAAAATATGAATGGTTTATGAATGCATATAATTTGAAAACTAGTTGTTTCATTTAGCTAATAGCTCATATCAACTTTTAAAATTCCTATTACTATTGTAGACTTTTGTTACAATGCAATGCTTTGTGGTTCATTTCACATCATCTTCTTTATATTAAAAAGTCTATAACATTTTATTCTTTAATACTTATCGTGACCATGGTACACCTTTCTTTTGGCTAACAAATATATGTTAATTTCTCTTTTTTAATGCCTAAATGCATTTAAATGTTACTAAATAAGCTAGTTTTTATGTAATTGTGCCTCTATGAAGAATTGCTTAGTATAATGGTAGATTGTGACATAGTGTATTGTAGGAAAAGCATTTGTGAAAGTATAGTAAGCAATATTGTATATTATTATATTGGTTAATCCTATGGTACAATTGGTTAACGAATGCAATCAATATGTAATTATGAAGAAGCTATTAAAGTGGACTTTGGTCGTAATAGTACATCATGGCTATCATAAAACTATAATAATGTCATGAGAAATATTGCTATTTGCATCACATATAAACAACAGAGAATAAATTGGTGTTGAACGTAAGATGCAACAGTATAATAAGGAGAGAAATGCGATAAAACGATAAAACTTGTTTAAGTTGCCAATTACAATAACATTCAAGAGCACTGATGAATAATTGGAAGTGATTCTATGGTCGTGCAAGTGTAAAGTCATGGATCTTTCAAATATAATAATAAATGTAGCGAAATGTCCAAGTTTAGTGAGTTGATTATCATACAATACAATTAGTGCTAACTCATTAATCATCAATATAGGAGTGTTTTCACACAAGAGAACAATTAAATTATTACTTGAAAAATATGCGCATAGTGTGTTATCATTTAAAAATAGTGAAACAATATAGATATAGTTAGTGGAATTAATTGTTAAGAAAGGAAAATTTAGTACATCGTATTGTACAAAATATTTATAGTAGAAGTATGGTCAAGAACATAGTCACAAGATTTTTTGTTTAATTTCTTTAATCTCAATTATAGGAGTTATGTAGTCTTAAATTTAAATTTCATAGAAACTTCAACAAAGAACCTTACATAAGGATTAAGAGATTCATACCATGTTATTAGCATAGCCTAATACAAGTCATGGATCAAATTAATATTTGTGGTTATGATTAAGATAAGATACACTACACACCTCCTCTTGATTTGTAATTTTAAAAGATAAATAAAGTATAATTAGGCTATATTTATCTACATTGTTTATTAATATGCATGAGTAAGTAATTTTTTAAAATTATTTAACTTGCAGGTTTCATATAATATAGAATTATCCTTCATATACATTTCCAAAAAAATTAGAGTGTGTGAATCCCACAAAAGCTTGTTGAATTTTTGTTTTAAAATATTTTTTTGCGTTTTATTAATGTATTTATTATCAAAAATTCTTTATAGAAATAAATGTACTTTTTTAAAAAAGTTTGATATTAAAATTTATATAAAAAACTTTTAATTGTTACGATTAGAAAAAAAATGAAATTTTAAATAAAAATGTTCAAAAGTTTTTTTGGTGATTCAATTCAAATAAGAACCTACGACTCTAACAAAGGTAAACGAAACACTAGTATTATAAGAAATTATAACTAAATGTTTTTCTTTTACATTTCACCTCAAACTTATTAGCTTTTATGAGTTTAATGTAACCCAAACTTTTCTGAGCTTAACCTAAGTCAAATTTTTCAGTTAGAACAAACCAAGCTCAACCTTTCATAAATATTGGACAACAAAAGACAAAAGAAAACAAATAGAATAACAAAAAAATTTTAATAAAACATACAGCTTCTAATGCTTATTGATGAATAAAGTGCTACACAACTAAGTTAGAATTTTGATGAGACTTAAGAAAATTTAAGTTAAGAAGTGTTAGGCATAAGAAAGAAGAGTTTTTTTGTAGTATTGAATCCTAATGTGGCTTTTAGTAACTTTACACTAGTATAATATCATATCAATTTTTGGTAACAATTATTAACACCTTCATTCATAATGAATTTTATATTAAAAGTTTGATAACAGGAATTGAAATGTCAAGGAAAAGAAAATTTATAACATGCTTCTAGAAAATGTAAAAATTCCAAACATATTCTATAATGACACAAATAATAACATTTGAATTAGTCATTAGGTGTGGTTGACTAGAGCCCTTGAATCTACTAGAAGTAGATCAAGCCTACCAAATCAATGGTTATAATAATAAAAGAATTATGGATGTTAGAATGTGGTAAGATTAGATTTGGAATGTTTGATTACATCATAAGAGATATACACTGTTGAATTCATTAATAACAAATGCTAGAGTGATCTTTGTCAAAAGAATCAAAATGAGGAATCTTAAACTCCAAGATTAAACGATAAGTTAACTAATATGGAGAAGAAAATTTTGATAGTTAACCTTGATTGGGTTGAGCACTATCCTTGATTTAATCACCATAGACTTGATATTGCTCAACCTTACTTTGCTCTAATGGTCTCCTAAAACAAGGCTTCTCAGGTTTACTGAAGCTTGATCAACCACAGCATATTGCACTTTTAATAGGCTTAATATATATATATATATATATATTGATTATGAAAATAGAATAATTTCTATTAATTGTTCTTTTCTAATTTAACAAAAATGAAATTTGGAAAAATTTCATAAGTGGGATTTAATAAAATAAAAGATTATGTGAAAAAATGAAATCCAAGATGTTCTACAAATTAAGAAATGTATTGAATAGTTCAAATTCCTAAGTAGGATTTTAAATTAATATGTGCGAAGAGAAAAAATTATATTTAATATTAAACAAGCTAATATTCTATTTCATAAAAAAGAAATATTTTTTTAAATTTGATGTGAATGTCTTAATCCTTTTTGCTTATTAAATAGTAAATGGTGCTTTCAAGACATAAAATGTTATTCCTACCAAACAGGCTCATTAGAACAAAATGTTAAAAATTTATAGCTCAGTACATCAAGCACATAGGGCACATAATAATCTTCTCCTTTTGATGACAGCAAGATATAAATGTGTAGATAAAACTTAATAAATAAAATGATATATTTAACAAATATATTGCTATAATATGAATTAAAAATAAAGAACATATGCTCCCCATTGCATCATACTCTGCCTTACTATGTAGTTCCCTTTTGTTTTTATTAGTTGAAATTTTATCTAAACCAGATCATTGTCCCCCTTTGGCACCTAATTCAAATGTGTACAACAAAAAAAATTACTTCACATCTAGTTGTGACCATATGATTTTAAATTTAATTGTTACATAAAAAAGGAAGAAGGAGAAGAAGACGAAGAAGAAGAAGAAGAGGGGAAGAAGAGGAAGAAGAAGAGGAAGGAGAAGAAGAAAAAGTTGAAGAAGACAAAGAAGAAGAAGAAGAAGATGATGATGATGAAGTAAACTTTATAAAATATTTTTCTTCATATTTAATTTTATGATCAAGATCATTACACTTGATTGTCTTAATAACTATGAATACAAAATTCTAAAAACAATTTGTCATTTCATCAAATTTTTTTATTTGATTTTGTATTGTTACTATGTAACCCTTATTCTCCTTTTGCAAGATCATTTCATCACTTCTATTCAAGACAAGGATTGATCATTAACAAAAAAACATCATTTGACCCATTTAAGTAACATCCATTAAATGAAATAATAATTTCTATAATTCTAATTATTTGATAAATAGGGTTTTGGCATTGTTTGTGTGCTATTTTGATTCATGTATTGTTTGATAATCGTGGATGTTGCCCTTGATCTCTTTATTATCTTAGAGTGGTACTATTCAATATAATTTGACTCATTTCTTTAAATTTTTTTATTTTGTTATATTACTAGTAAACACAAACTCTTTTCAAATGTTATCATAATAATGCTTTGTTATTTTTTTATATTACATAATTTCAAATTATCCTCTTTCAACATTATCATATAATTTCTTCATATGTAATTAATTATTCATTATTTTTTACGCCAATTGTCTTTACAGTTTTGTAGACATTCTAAGTGAGATATAATTATGACAAAATAAATGTCTTTTTGCCTTGTTGATGTGCACTCTCTAATTAAAAATTAGTTATTATATTTTCTATTAATTATTGATCTAAGATTTTTTTCTTGATTTGTGAGTTAGCTTGAGTTGTAGCACATTTGATGTTCAAGTTTTTTGCATTAGATGTTCCCATTATAATGGAATGCAACTTCCACTTACAATTTATCATATTTATAGTAATTTTTCAATTTGATTTTTTAATATTTTCTATTTATTAAATTAATCTCATTTTAGTTTTAATATATGTTTTCTTCATTTTAGTTTAAAAATAATTAATTAATAGTTGTCATTATTTCCTTTTGTAATTCATAGTAATCACAAATGACATCCAATTAGATCAACCAAAAAACATTATACTTACCTCAATGAGCACTATCTTATTAATTACTTTTCCATAATTTTAAATATTTTCTCTGGGTTTTTGGAATAGTTTATGAGTCGTTTTGATTTGCAACTAACATGGCAATCAAGAATGTTAAACTCGATCTTCTCACTATCTTGGAATGCAACTCTCCCATGCATTTGATCAAATTGCAAAAAATGCTTTTCTGTTAGTTAAATTACTATATTGCTTTAAATCTTCTTTCATGTTAATTTTATATAACTTCGATTTTGTTGTTCTACATTATTTTTATTTATCTAATTTTCTCATTAATATATATTGGATTTATTGTAAAATAATAATTTTTTATTATTAACGACTATTTAATTTTTTAATTTTATTGTAATTCTGAAAATGATCAAGATTAAACAAAGATGCATTATTTGACTTGGGTCGATAAACTCTATCAAATTAAAGAATACATTTTATATTTTAAAATAATTATTTTTTTTGTTTTTTTCGAGATTTATGAGGCACATTGAGTCGTACAAGATTTTATGATTGTGGACGTATTGTTTGAACACTTCATTATTATTCAATATAACTTTTTACGATAAATTTATCTTGTCCCCCAAAAATTTATTTATGATTTACTTATGTTACTATGAAACTCTAATTCTCCACTATTATGCTATTTACATAATTTTTGTTTGGTTATATAATATTATTTACATTTATTATATTTTTATCATAAAATATATAAACTTTTTATTATAATCTTAATCTTTTATTGTTCCTATTTTCTTTTGTAATTCAAAGTAATTGAAAATGGGTCCAAATAAGGGGAAATAAACATTATTAGACTCATGTCAATCATTTATAACAAATAAAATATTCATTTTTAATAGAATGAAATGATGTTTTCATTTAGTTTATGAGAGAAATTGATATGTATGAGACATGTAGGTCAAGGATTTTACAATGATTCTTGTTTTTATGATGTTATAATTCTTATCTCATGTAACCCTTCCAATAATTTATATTACATAGCTTAAAATTATCTTATTTAATCTTTAACATTTAATGTCCTTCATTTTAGATAATGAACTATTATTATTATGTTTATTTAATTTAGTCATTTTTGAAAATTTTAAAAAAGGTCAGATTAAGATGAACCAAATGTCATGGACACATCTCTAAGGCTTTATTTAATTGGAATATCTTTTTGAAACATTTCAATTAGTGCTAGATTTCATTATGGATGAAGTTACCCACAATCTCTTTAGTATATTAGAATGCTACTTTATTATACTATTTATTTATTTCATAAAATTAATTACCTTTACTTGTTTATATTACTTCGTCGATTTAATTCTCTTCATGTGTGGCCCTTTCAATATTTTGATTTTATTTTGTTACATTACTGCAATTTTTTTTAATTTTAGGTTTCCCTTAGTAGTAATGTAATAGTTCAATATTATTTATGGTTATTTACTTTGGTAATTTAAAGTAATTCAAAATGAGGTTTGATTCAGACATAATAAATATTGTTTGGCACATGTTAATAAGCAATGTCTAATTTAATATTCATGTTTTAAAATTTTTATAAATTTTATTTTCTAAAATTTTTCCTAATTTTTTGAATTATTTCTATTCATAGATGATTTGATGATTGAGAATGTAATACTCGATCCTCTTATTATCTTGAAGTGCTACGTTTCCATAAAATTTAACTTAATTCTTCAAATTGTTTTCTTTGGTTGGCTACATTACTTCGTCTCAAATAACCTTATTTAAGGATTATATATTAACATAATAATAGAATAATAATTTTTTATTTATGCATGTTTCCTTTGGTGATTCAAAGTAATTCAAACTGTGGTACGATTGAGATGAAGAAAATGTTGTTCCATTCATTCCAATGAGCCTAAACCAAATAGATTTTTTTTATTTTTTAATATATATTTATTTTCTTCTTTTCATACTTTATGAGAGAATTTTATTTGTAATCCATTTGGCAATAAATGATGTTAAACTTCATCTCATTAGTTTCTTGGAGTCCTACTTTCTTATTTAATTTATTTCATTTCATTAACTATAACACTCTTCTCTCATGTTCCTTACATTCTTTGATTTGGCTAAATTATACCTATTAAAATAGTAATTTTTTATTTTTATGTTTATTTACACTTCTCATTTGAACTATTTCAAAATGACGACCTATCATGAGAAACAAATATGTCATTCCACTAATCATCATGAGCTCTATGCTATTAAGTATTTCATTTTTATGCACAAATTAGTTTTTAATCTCTGAGTATGGTTTGGAAGATATTTTTATTGGTATCTTATTTGACAAAACTGATTGTTACACTAAATCTCCTTCGAATCATGGTGTGAAACATTCTTGTATAGTTTATCTAACTTATTTAAACTTTTTTCATTTATTTGGTTATATTGCTCTCTAACTCAATCACTTTTGTTATGTGACAATTGTATTGATTTTACTTTTTTAATATTTTATTTATATCATTTCATCTTTCACTATCAAAGATGGTACACTTGACGTTCTAATTATCAAGGGATGTAACTTTCCTATAAATTTAACTTATTTCCTAAAAATTTTATTTTTTCTTTGGTCATATTAATTTATTTAAATTTAGGTTATTTAAAATTTTTTCTATATTTATTTAATGTTAAAAAAACATTTTATTATTGTTCATACTTAGTTACTTTTATGATTTGTACTAATTATAAACTTAGTCCAATTGAGATGAAGGAAATGTCAATTGGCTCATATTTATATTTTAAAGTATTCTTTTTTTAGGTTTTTCAAGCCTTATAAGATTTTTTTTACTTTTACCTCATTTAAAAATTAGGGATGTTACAACATATCTCCTCACTATCTTAGAACATACTGTCCTTATACAATTTATCGCACTTATGAAATTTTTTTTATTTATTTTTCTTACAGTGTAATTCTCAAGCTCTTCTTATATGATTTTTATAACATTTTTGTTTTGTCATGTCACATTTCCATAATTTAGCTCACTTTATCTTTAATGCATACATATCTAAAATTAAAATAATAATTTATTATTATTTATACTTATTTACATTTTTAACTCATAGAAATTAAAAAAAAACCTTTATGAAGTTTAGACAAAAGTCATCTTAGCTATGTTAATGAGCTCCTTTTCATTAAATATTGCAATGTATATCTTAAAATAAATTTTGTCAAGGTTTTTGGCATGCTTTATGAATAATTATCATTTTAACATGATTTGATGATAAAGTATGTGATATTGCTTCTCCTCAATATATTAAAATAAAAACTTGTCTAATAATTTATGTAATTTCTTTAAGTTTTTAACATTCACTTGGTTACTTTATATTGTAACTCCAAGTCTCCTCTCATATGAACTTTACATCACCTCAAATATTTCCCTTTAATTTTCTTATTTTACAATATAGGTCTAAATCTCACATAATGTGGACCATATATTAATTTTATTTCCTTTGTTATATTGCTTTAGTTTATTCCATTTTAAATTTATTATATATTTATATAAAATAATAATTTAATTTTATTTAAGAGTAGTTATTATGATAATATTAGTAATTTAAAATAACATCTAATAGAGACTTAACAAATGTCATTGGACTCATCAAATAAACCTCTATTCGATAAAATATTTATTAATAAATCTTTATATTTTATTTTGTAAGGCTTCCATATGCTCATAGCAATTTTAATATTTGATTTTACTTTTTTATATTAATTTGGCACTCTAACTCTCCATCATTTGGCATTTACATGTCTTTCATTTTGTTATAAAACATTCTTTTAATTTATTTAAGTTTTTGTTTTTTTCATTTACTAAATAATAAAAAACTTCATTATTGTTTATATTGATTTACTATGGTAATTCACTTTATTTGTAAATGAGTTATGATCAAAATTAAACAAAGATCATTGAGGAAATCTTAATGAGCTCTATCCAATTAAATGTTGATTTTTGTATTTTCAATATTTTAAATATTTTTTGGCACCTTTTATAAGACCATTAAATTCTAACAAATTTGGTGATTAAGTATGTTACAGTCTTCTTAATACCCATTAGTTCAAGTTTTCGATATAATTTTTCTTATTTTAAATTAATTTTTTTACATTTTGTTACATTGTTATCTAACTCTTAATCTATTCTTTTGTAACACTTTCATTACTTTTTTTTGTTATATTCCATTGCCTCAATTTGTATCCTTTTAGTATTAGTACAAATTTACATAATTTTAAAACAAAAACATATTTATTTATTATATTTATTTCATTTTGTAATTCATAGTAATTAAAAATACTGTCTAATCTAGACAAAAAAAAACTTATTGCAAACCTCTAAATTAGCTATAACTAAATAAATATTTTTTTATATATTTTTTAAAATATTTTAGTTTCTAGTCATTTGACACATTTGATTAGATATTTTATTTCATACCAAATGTAAAGATCATTATTATTATGGTTAGTCTTCTTAGGATCATGGAATGCTACTTTCCCATGTAATGTATCATATATTTTAAATTTATTTGCCTTAACTTTGTCGTATTGCTAACTTCGATCTATCTCATTTCAATTATAAAACATATTTACATAACATTGAAAATAATAATTTATTATTAGATATTTTTATTTATTTTTTTATATAGCTAAATTTATTAAGTATACTTGATAATGATTAAACAAATGTAATTTAATTTTTTGGGTGAGTATTATTCAATAAATTGTTCATTTTTTTTATTTTTTCAATATTTTGCTTTTAAGGATTTAGGAAGCTTTATAACAAATTTTTATCCATACGTTATTTGTTGATCAATGCTATTACACTTGATCTTCTCAGTATCTAGGATGAAAAAATTCCAAAAAATATTATCTCAATTCTTTACATTTTTAATTTCTTTTTGTTTATTCTTATGTAGCTATAAGTCTCATCTCATGTGACTTATGTATCACTTTGATTGTATTATATTTTATTGCTTTAAGTTATGTTTATCTTATTTTACGGTTATTGCCTTGAGTAATTCAAACTTGTTCACAATGATGTAACATCAAAATAAAACAAGTGTACTACATAAGCACTATGCAATTAAATATTTTTTTTAATATTTTTCAAAATAATTTACTTTTTAATATTTTTGTATATTTTATGAGAAATTTTTATTCATACTTGATTTGATGATATATAATGTTACACTCAATCTCCTAAACATCTTAGAATATAACATTCTCACATCATTAAGCATATTTCTTAAACTTTCTTTTGGTTATGTTCTTGTTTTTTAATTATGTAATTAAAAATCTCCACTTGTTTGACCATTTCATCTACTTGATTTTGTTGTATTACAATATTTTAAATAATCTTATTTATGGTTTGATATGCTTATACTTAATATTTAAATAATAATAATATATACTTATTCATGTTTATTTACTTTTGTAGTCCACAATAATTCAGAATGGTGTGTGATTGAAATGAAACAAACATCATTGATAAGCCTTGATGAGTTCTAACTAATTAAAATGAATTTTTTTAGTATTTTTTTAAAATTCCTTACAAGAAATTTTACATCAATCTTCATTTCATGGAGAAATATGTTACACTTAATCTCCTTAGTGCCTTTAAATTCAACATTCCTATGCATTTTACTTAATTTATTAATGTTTTCCATTTAGTTTTTTTGTATTACTATGGAATAAAAACTTTTTATTCAATAACCTTTGCATCCCCTTGATTTGGTTATATTATACTACGTCAATTTATCTCATCTCCACTTTATTATATATTTACCTATCATTAAAATAATTATTTGTTTTATGTATGCTTATTTACTTTTTTTTAATTCATACTTTTTCCAAATGAGTTATGATCAAAATAAAACAAATGCCACAGAGTCTACTTCACGAACTTCATCTAATTAAGTATTTTATTTACCTTTTTTTAAATATTTATTTTCATGAGATTTGATGTGTTGTATAAGACATTTAGATTTATGACTAATTTTATGGTCAAGGATGTTAGTCTTAATCTTCTTTGTATTATGGAATGCAACTTTGTAATATAAATTATCTCATTTCTTGAAATTTCTTTCTATATTTTTGTTATATTAATATTTAACTCTAAATCTCAACTTTTGTGACCTTTGCATCTCTTCAATTTTATGAATTTACATTACTTAAATTTTTTTCATTTTAGGTTTAAAATATATCTCCCTACAATTTAAATAATAATATTTACCATTTTTATTTATTTACATTTATAGCTAATGGTAATTTCAAATAACATTTAATGGAGATGAAACAAAAATTGTTTGAGCCATCTCCATGAGCTACACCAAATTAATTATTTATTTTTATATTAAAAAAATAATATTTTTATAGTTTTGGCATATTTTATAAAACATTTTGATTTTTACCGTATTTTATGATCAAGAAAGTTACACTTGATCTTGTTAGTGCCTTTGAAAGGAACTTTTTAGTATAATTTGTCTCATATTTTGAAATTATTTTCCTAGATTTTGTTATATTACTAATTAATTGAAATATCGATTCATGAGACCTTTATATTATGATGATTTAGTTATATTCAGTTACTTCAATATAACTTGTTTTATTAATAGTATAAACTTAGGTAAATACAGAAATAATAATTTAAAATTATTTATCATTATTAAGTTATGCATTTCATATTAATTCCAATAGAAATTTGATTGAGTAAAAATATCATTGGATTAGTCTCGATTAGCTTCAGCCCATTAAAAATTCATTATTCTATTTTTAAATATTTTATTATATAAGGTTTGGCCATGCTTAACAACATTTGGTTTTGTTTTGGTTTTGATAAAAAAATTTGTTATAATAAAGTTACTTTTATTTTTTTATATTATATTTTCTTAGTTTATCTTTATTCAACAATAATACATATTTACTTAATAGTAAGTTAACAGTTTATTACTATTTTTGCTTATTTACTTTTACAATTCATAGAAATTCTAAACAAACACTAGTAGAGACATTAATTATCATTAGAATCATATCAATGAGCTCAACCTAATTAAACATTTGTTATTATGTTTTTGAATATTTATTTTAGGATATGGGTGCACATTATGTGAAATTTCTATTTTTTCTTGATTTGATGAACGAGGATGTTATTCTTGATCTCAATAGTATATTGGGATACTTTTCTATTTAATTTCTAACTTTTTGAGATATTTTTCTTTGATGTTTTTTTTATTACATTACTTCAAATTATTAATTTGCAATTTTAATATATATATATATATATATATATTAGATTAATATTAAAACTATAATTTCTTATTATTTTATTCTTAGTTTTTTAAATCATTATATTATAATTAAGGTCAAATCGAAAACATTCGATGGAATCTTCTTGACAAGTCCTATCATACTAATTTTTTTATTGTTTTAAAATGTTTTTTAGTTGGTTTAGTCATGCTATATCAAAAATTACAATTTATAACTAAGTTTATTATTAAGAATATTTTACTTGATCTCATTAATATCTTGGTATGTAACTTTCCCATATTGTTTATCTAATCTCCTATATTTTTTGCCTTTATTTTGTTAAATCATAATATAACTCTAAATCTCTTTTGAAGAGACCTATATTATGTTTTATTTTGTTACAATATATTTCCTCAAGTTATCTTATTTCCATTTTAATAATTATTCAAATAATGTTTTAATATTCCTTATGTTTATTTTATGATAAAATTAATAGTGAATCAAAATATTGTGTGATGAAGATGAAATGAACATCATTAGACTAGTCCATATGAGCTTTATCTCCTTAAATGTAATTTTAATATGATTATATATTTTCTTCTATGATTTTGGCATGCTTTATAACATATCATCACTTGTACCTTCATCGACAATCAAGGATGCTATAATTGATTTCCTTTATATCTTGGATTGCATACCCTAATTCTGTTTTAGTTGAAAAAATATAAATGAATATGTAATTTTATGCATCTAATTGAGATGACTCTAATGAAATGTTCTTCATCTAGTTAGGAGAAAATTTACTATGAATGACCAAACAAACAAAGTAAAAAAAATAATTTATTATAACTTTAATGTGAAGTGATATTATAATAAAGTTTAAATTACTTAAATTAAAATATTTTTAATATAGCCAAAATAAAGAAATGTAGAGATCATAGGAGAGGAGAACGATAGTTCAATAGCAATATACAAAAATGAAAGCAAAATGTTTGGAGAAATGAAATAATTTATTTGAAAAAGTTTAATTCAATGGAACTCAAGAGTGGGAGAGTAACGTCCTCAATTGTCAAATCATGTGCCAGTAATAATAACTTATAAAGCATGTTAAGACTATAAAAATTATTTAAAAATAAAAAAATAATATATTTAATTAATGAAAGCTTATCAAGCAAAGTCCAATGATATTTCCTTCATCTTGATTTGTTCTCGATTAGAATTACTAAGAATTACAAAATTAACTAGGCATAAAAATAATAAAATATTATTTTCATATTAAGTATATAGTAAATAAAAAATTAGATAATTTGTTGCAATGTAATATAACTAAACAAAACTTTAGGAAAATGGGATAAATTGTGTTGGATAGCTGCATTTCATGATGCTAATGAGTTTTAGGGTAATTTAATCCTTAAATCTCGTAGGAATCAAAATGTCTCATGAAGGGTACCAAAACAATAAAAAAAGTATTTAAAGGTATACCATTGAATATTTAGTTGGGTAGAGGTCGTTAAAAAATGACTAAAGGCTTTTTTATCTTGAATAAACATAATTTGTGACTGCTCAAAATTACAATAAAAATAAGAATAACATATATTAAATTAGTATTTTAATATTAAGTAAATGAATATTCAAGTTTAAATGAGATATTTCAAGTATAAAATAATCAAATTAAGGACACGTAAAGCTTACATGAGAGGCGATTTATGGTAACATCATAATGTAGTTTAATAAAAAATTAATATTTAAAGAAATGAGATAAATTGTATAGGAAAATAGCATTCCAAGACATATGAAGGCTGAGAGTAATATCTTCAATCATCAAATCAAATGCACATTAAATTCCTCACAAAGTATGTCGAAACAATATAAAATAAAATATTTAAAAAATGAACATTTAATTACATGAAGTTTGTTAATGTTAGTTCAGTGACCTTTATTATACCTACTTAGACCTCATTTTTGAAATACTATGAATTACTAAGAAATGAGATATTAATTTTTGGATAAATGAGATAATTTATCAAAAAAAAATTAGTCGAAGGCTGTAATGATTGCGAGAATAACATCTTCAACTGTCAAATCATCTGTGAATAAGAATGCCTTATAAATGATGTCAAAATTATAACAAATAATTAGAAACAAAAAACATATATTTAATTAGTGAAATCATATCAAGCAAAGTCCAATGACATTTCTTTCATCTTGATTGGTTCTTGACTAGAATTATTATTAATTACAAAATTGCATAGGCATAAAAAATAATAAAATATTATTTTTATAATAAATATATAGTAAATCTAAAATTAGATAAATAGTTGCAATGTAATATAACTAGAAAAAAGTAAAAACTTTAAGAAAAATGAGATAAATTGGGTGAGATAGTTGTATTCTAACATGGTAATGAGAATTAGTGTAATATCATTAATCATTATATTAGTTAGGAATTAAAATGTCTCATGTAGGGTGCCAAATCCCTTGAAAAAAATATTTAACGTCATACAAGTGAACATTTATTTGGGTAGAGGTGCTTGAAATATGACCATTGTCTTTTTTGTATCTTGAACAAACATAACTTGTAACTACTCAAAATTAAAAAAAATAAGAATAAAATATAGTAAATTATTGTTTTAATATTAAGTAAATATATATATTAACATTGAATTGAGATATTTCAAGTAATATAAAATAATAAAATTAAGGACATATAAGGCCTACATGAGTAGAGATTTATGGTTACATAGTAATGTAGTGAAATGAAAAATTAATTTTTAAAGAAATGAGATAAATTATATTCGAAAATAGCATTTCAGGACATACGAGGTAAAGTGTAACGTCATTCAACATCAAAAAAAATATAAATAAAATATAAATAAAATTCCTCATAAGGTATGCAAAAATCTTAGAAAATAAAATTTTTAAAGAATGAACATTTAATTAGATGAAATTTGTTAAGATTAATTCGATGACATTTATTTTACCTAACTTGGACCTTATTTGGAAATAATATGAATTACTAAGGTAGTTAAGAATAAATAATAATAAAATATTTACTTAATATTAAGTAATTATTTAGTTAACTAAAGTAACAAAATATAAAAAAAATAATATAACCAAATCAAAGTATTATAAAGGTCACAAAAGAGAAATTGGATAAATAAGTCAAATTATATAGCAAAATTACATTTTAAGATACGAATCAATTCGTGTCGAACATCTTAGAAAATCAGATAGGTTATGAATAGAAATGTATCAAAAAGCATGAAAAAATTCTAGAATATAAAATATTAAAAAAAGTGAAAAAATGAACATCTAATTTGAAAGAGTTCAATAGGATTAGTCCAATGAGCTTCTCTTTAATCTCAATCAGATGTCATTCAGAATTATGATATATTATCAAATTAAACAAGAATAAATGCAAAAACAAATCTTATTTTAATATTTAGTAAATATATATTATAATAAAAATTAGATAAATTGTTGAAATGTAATATAACACACTAGTATAATAAAATCAACGAAAAAAATTTAAAAAAATGGATAAGTTGTAGAAGAAAGCATATCACAAGATAATAAGATAAATTTGTCTACTTTTGATCATATCTTATGTTTAATTTCTATGAATTAATAATTCAGATATTCATAAAAAACAAAAGTTAACCATTTTTGTATTAAGTAACAATATTTCAAAGCTTAATTGAAAAAAATTAAAGGAACATAAAAAAATTAAACTTAAGCAATACAAATCTCATACAAGAGGAGACATAGTGTTACAAAGTTATATTACAAAATATAAGAAAATTATTAAAAGAAATTTGATAAAATGTACATGAAATTTGCATTTCAAGATAGTAAGAAGGTTGAGTATAATATCTTAGACCATTAAATAAGCTGTGAATGAAAATGACACTAAAAGCATGCCAAAACACTAGAAATAATCTATTTAAGGACATAAAAATGAATATGTATTATGATCAAGCTCAAAGAGATAGTTTTAATGATGTTTGTTTCATTTCAATCACATCAGGTTTGAAATTTCATCAAACTTCAAAATTAAAGAAAAAAATAATAAATTATTATATTTTTATTAATTGTATTTCTAAATTAATGCTAAAAATTACATATAATTAAACAATGTAAAATAATAATTTTGAAGCTATGTTATTGTGGTACTAGAGGCGTTTATATTGAAATAGTAGTATGATCAAAGCAAAACAAAATATTTTAGAAAATAAGAAAAATTTTACGAGAAACTTGGCTTCCAAGGTACTAATAAGATCAACTTTAATATTCTCAATAATCTAATTGTTTACAAATTAAATTGTTGCATAAGGCTTGCCAAAACTCAAAAAAAATAAATATTTAAAAAATAAAAAATAATTATTTAATGGAATTTATCACATTGAGACAAGCTTAACAGCATTTTTTCATCTCAATAAGACCCCACTTAGAATTATTATTAATTACAAAAGCAAATATGCATAAATAATAAGTAATTATTTTAATATAATGAAAGCATTATAAATGTCACAAGAGTGGAGAATTAAGTTTGAAGAGGTAAATTTAAGAAATGTAATATAACAAAATGAAAGCATTATAAATGTCACAAGAGTGGAGAATTATGGTTCATTGTAATATAGAAAAATATATGTGAAAAAAACAAATGAAATAAAATAATTTGAATGGTGTTATATAGAATGCAAAAAATATAGAAAATAAATACCTCAAAATATAAATTTGAGTATTTAATTTGAATGAGGTTGTCGGAACAATTGTGACGATCTTTATTTTGCTCAATCAATCCACGATTGCGATTACTAAAATTACAAAAGAAAAAAATAAGCATAAATAAGTAGAAATGTTTATTTTAATATGAATCAAAATTTATTAAAATGAAACATGGTAAGATTATTTTTTATAAACAAACAAAAGTGATGTAATGGTCACATTATATGAAAATTAATGTTTCAAAATTTTATAACCAATTATATTGAAAAAACTCGTAAAAATGAGATAAGTTGAATAAGAAAGTTGCATTCGAGTATGCTAACAAAATGGAGTGTGATGTGCTTAATTGTTTGATTAGTTATGACTTAAAAGTCTCACTAAAAATGTCAAAACCCTAAAAATTAAAATATTTACAAAATATAAAAATTTTTAATTTCATATTATGTTGAGAAGAGGTTTATTACATTCCTTACATCGAGAAAAGTCCTCTTTTTTCTTAAATAAAAATTGTCAAATTAAAGGAGCATAAATAATATCAAATTAATACTCCAATAATTTAAATTAAAAATTTTAAAATTGGCGTAAATAAAAGAAATATTATATAACCAAGTTATAGTGATTTAAATGTAGCATTGTATAGGATTTTGAGTTACATAGTAATATAACTAAATCAAAATACAAAGTTTGAAAAAATAACATGAACTTTATAAGTTAGATGCATTCAATGGTAGTAACAACTCAAGTCTAAAATCCTAGATCATCTGTTCCAGTAGAAATAAAAAATGCATATAAAATATGACAAAACCTTACAAACAACATCATCTAAAAATATAAATATGAATATTTTATTTAATAGAGCTCATTGAGATGAGTCCAACATCCATTTGTTTACGTCAAAGTGACATCGATTGGAGTTACTTTGTAGTACCAAAACTAATAGTAACAAATTTATATCTTAATATTAAGTAATATTATTACCACAAAAGAGACAAGGTGAAGTGATGTAATCTATACAAATCAAAAAGATATGATGGTCACAAGAGAAGAAAATAAGTGTTTCACACAAATATAACAAAATATGAACAAAAAATTTTAAAAAATGAGATAGACTATAAATAAAAGTTCCATTCCATGACACATGGAAAATAAAGTGTATTATTCTAGATTAACAAAGTAGGTAATGATTAGAATGCCTCATGAAGCTTTTCAAAACTCTTGAAATTTAAAATTCTTAAAACATAAAAATGAAAATTTATTTGGATATTACTTATTTGGACAAGTCTAATGATGATTATTTCATATTTATTCAACCTGGTCCTGAATTACTATGAATTATTAAAATAATTGAGAAAAATAATTAAAATTTATTTTTAGGATATTGCACAAATGTAAATTAAAGAAAAAAAGAGATAAACTTTACTAACGTAATCAAGTCAATCGAAGTGATGTAAACATGATGCAAAATTTTAAAAATGATTTCATTGTAAAAAAGATCAATATAAGAAAAGTTGAAGAACTGAGATAATTTATACAAAAACATTGAATTCTTGAAAGAGGAGAAGTGTAGAATCCTCATCACTAAATTAGTATGAAATAACACATGTTTGTAAAAATGCCAAAACCCTCAAAAATAAATTATTAAAAAAATAAAAAATATATTTAATTTGATAGAGCTCATCGATATGGGTCTAATGACTCTAATTTAGTGTTAATTGGACCATCCCTATAAAAAAAATAAATAATCCAACTTAATATGAAAAAATAATAATAGCCCGTTATTTTAATATTAAACAAATAAGGATAAAGTCATAATGATATTAAACATAATACTATAATGTAACAAATTCAAAATTATTTAATGGCCACATAATAAAAGTGTTAGGCTTTCTCTGTAATACAACCAAATAGAAGCAAAAAATTTGAACAAATAAGATAAATTATTTAAGAAAGTTGCATTTGAAGATACTAAGGAGGTCAAGTGTAACATTCTCAATTGTCTTGTGAGTTATAAATTAGAAAGTATCATAATGAATCCAAAACCCCAAGAAAGTAAAATATGTAAAAATATATGAATGAATTTTTTCTTATTTTGAGCATATCAAGATAAGTCCAACAACAATTGCTACGTCTTGATCAAACCACAGTTACAATTATCGTAATTAGAAAACTAAATAAACATAAAAAAATAAGCTATTACTTTAATATTAAGTAAATGTATATATTGATGTTTAACTAATACAAATTTAAATAATATAATATAACAAATATAATGTTATAAAGGTCAATGACCATCAAATCCGAAAAATTAAAACTTGTTACAAATTGAACTAAAATACTTAAACAAATTTAAAAATTTTGCAAAAAATATTTGATTAGTTAAAGCTCATTGGGAGAAGTATGTGGACCATTGCTTTATCATGATCTCACATCATTTTAAATTACCACTAAATAATAAAAAACAATTATAAATTGTTATGTAACATAAGAGGTAGATATATATTAAAATTAAATTGAGATAAGTTAAAACAACTTAATCTATTGAAATAAAAATGATGTGAAAGCTACATGAGAGGAGAATTGAATTAATATAACAAAATAAAAAATTGAAGAAATATGATATGTTATAACGGAAGCTTGAATTTTAATATACTAACATTATTCGTTCTAATATTCCCATTGTAAAATAAGGTACATATTATAATAGCTCATAAAATAAATTAGAATCTTGAAAAGTGCTGTATGTATATGGTTCTTCTCTTTTTCTTCTCCTTCTTCTTTTTGTTCTTCATTTTTATAAAGCCCACCAGTATGACTCCAACAAACATTAATGTCACAATTTGACCTTGATTTAAGTTATTATGAATTACCAAATAAAATAATCAGAAGTAATACAAAATTTTATTTTAATATCATGCAAAATACATTAGCAATAAAGTGACACAAACTAAAGCACTGTAATACAAAAAAATGAAACAGATGAAAGTGTCACATGAGAAGAGTGTGAGAGTTTTATTGGAAAATAATCAAATCTAATTGAAAATTTTGAAAAATTAGATAAACTACATTTGAATATTTCAATCAAAGATACTACATTGATCAAGTGTAGCATTCTTAATTGTCAAATAAGATGTAAATTGAAATGTATCATAAAGGATGCAAAAAATCATAGAAATGAAAGTACTTAAAGATATAAACTAATTGCATAATTTGGTAGCACTCATTGAGTCAAGTTTAGTAATAATTGTTTCACTTTGATCAAATCACATATAGAATTATTATTAATTACCATATTTAAAATCATAAAAAATAATAAATTATTATTTTCATATTAAGAAAATAAATAACGAAGGTGAAATTGGATGAACTAAGGCAATGTAACATAAGTAAATCAAATAGATGAATAGGTCATCCGAGAAAAGAATTAGAATTTCATAGAAATACATCAAAGTCAAAAGGAAAAATATTTTAAGAAATGTTATAATTTATATGAGAAAGTTGTAGAAGAAGATATTAGAGAGATGGAGTATAACATCCTTGATCAAATTAATGAAGTTTAATGTCTTATAAAGTGTGCCAAACCATAGAAAGTAATTCATGAAAGATATAAAAAATTATTCATTACTGAATTGAGCTCATATAAATGAATCAAATGACTTTTTGTTTGGCGTCATAGGAACAACACTTGGAAGTATTATGAATTGTTGTATTAAGTATAAAAATAATAAGAAATTATTATTTTAATGTTAAATCAATAGAAAATGAAGTTTAAAGGTGACTAACAATGTAATATATTATAACAAAATATAAAACATTGCAATTCTCACACGATAAGAGAAATACAGTTTCATAGCAATGCTTCCAAATAATAGCAAAACATGTAAATAAATAAGGACCATCATGTGACAAAGATGCATTACAAAAACATACCAATCCCAATGAAAGTAAAATATTTCAAAATACATTAGAAATAATTTAGTTGGATATAGGCCATTCAAAGAAGAAATTTTTTGGCTCGATCAGACTACATTTTTAATTACTAGGGCTCAGCAAACTGAATATGCATAAATATTAAAAAAATATAATTTTTATAACTAATAAATATGTATCAATGTTCAAATGAGAAAATATGAAACAATGCCTTATAGCCAAAACAAACTAATATGACCAAATAAAAAAAAAACATCTAATGAAAAAAAAATAAGTATTTTGAAGTTGCTTTCTAAAATTACATATAGCTCATTGAGATGATTGCTAAAAGATTTATTTCCTTTTTTGTTGGAGCTTGTTTTAAATTTTTGAGAATTAACAAAGTGAATAACAAAAATAGTTATATGTTATTTTTAATAAATCAATTGAATATATATATGTATATATATACATTGATATTGAAGTTAAAATGATACTAATTGAAAAATATTAATCTCAAAAAATCAAAGTGATGTGAAGTTTTTGCAAGTGAAGAATTAGAGTTTTAAAATAACATAACAAAATCATAAAAAAATTAAAGATTTGACATAAATTATATGAGAAAGTTGTACTGAATAATACAAATGATATTGATGTTAACTACCCATATTGCCAACTTTTTTATGATTCAATATATCTCTTGAAGTATACTAAATTCAAAGAAAATAAATTATTTCAAAATATATAAGTGAAATAACCAGTTAAGGCTCATTTTAAAGTCCTATGATTTACAAAGCAAAAAAAGCACAAATACTAATAAATTATGTTTTCAATATTAAGTATATATATGTATTTATATATATGCATATTAAAGTTGAAAATTATAAGAAAGGCTCACATGAGATTGGATTTAGAATGCCAAAGTAATACAATAAATTTGAAGTGAATAATTAAAAAATAAATTAGCTAAGCTGTAAGAATAAAATTACTTATATATATGTGGATATTAAAGTTGAAAATTATAAGAAAGGCTCACATAAGATTAGATTTAGAATTTCAAAGTAATATAATAATTTTGAAGTGAATAATTTGAAAATAAATGAGTTATATTGTAAGAAAAATTTACATTTTGATATATTGAAATCAAGTGTGGCATCCTTGATCATTAAATATTCAAAGAATTGACATGTCTCATAACACATACCAAACTATAAAAAAATAAAATATTAGAAAATATAAAAAATATTTAATTTAATGTGGCTAACAAGAGGTGTCTAATGGCATTTGATCATCTCAATCCAACATCTTCTAGAACTAGAAAAAATAAAAAAATAAAGTAAGTTTAAATAATAAAAAATTATTATTTTAATAAAAAATGAATATATTTTTAAGCTAAAATGAAATAAATTAAAGCATTATAATGTTTATAAGAGATAGAGCTTCATAGTAGTATAACAAAATGAAACGAAACCATTTGAGAAAATATATTAAATAGTATAAGAAAGTTGTATTCTAAGGCATTAAAAAGGTTAAGTGTTACATCCTCAATGATCAAATTAACTACAAAATGATATAGCTTGTAAAGAACAAAAAGGACTAAAAAAGAACACTTATTGTGATAGACCAAGCAAGATGACTCCAACAACTTTTCTTTTCTCGATCAAACTACATTTGGAATTTCTTTGAAGTAGAAAAAAATAATAACAAAAAAATAATAAATTGTTATATTGATATTAAGTAAACAAATATTATAATTAAAATGAGATAAACTTAAGTAATGTAAAAGAACTAAATGAAAAGGATGTAAAGGTTACATTGGTGGATTTCTAGAGTTATTAGCAATGTAATTAAATGAAGCAAATCAATTCAAGAAATAAGATAAATGACATATGTAAGTTGTATTCCTTGATACTTAAGAGTTAAAGTGTAACATCCTTGATAGTAAAATATGATATGAATTAAAATTTCTCATAAAACAGGACAAAATTTTAGCAAACCTATTATTCAAAAGATTAAAAATAATATTTTGTTGAATATAGTTTGTCGTGACCAGTCCAATAATGATTGTTTTTTCAAATATGAATTAGAATCTCTTATAAAGCATGTAAATGCCATATAAAATAAAATATCTAAAAATATAACAATAAATATTTAATTTTATATAGAATATTTAAATTAGTCCAACACTGTTCGTTTTGCTGAAGCAAACCTTGATTAGAATTAGTATTATTTACAAAATTAAATACACTTAAAAATTTTAAAAAAAATTATTTTATTATCGAAGAAAAAATATTAGTGCTAAAGTGAGATAAATTAAAGTAATGTGATATAAAAGGAATGAAAATGATGCAAGGGTTACACAAGATGAAAATTAAAGTTTCTTAATAATATAAACAAATAAAATCAAAACATTTGAAAAACATGAGATAAATTATACAGGAATGTTCCATTAAATATTACTATGGTGATCAATTGTAGCAACCTTGATCGTTGAGTTGGGCACGAAACAAAATGCCTAATAAAAACACATCTAAATGAAATAACTAACATATTTTAAAATAGAAAAAGTATCTTTAATTGAATTGGCCATGTTGAAATTAGTGAAACAATACTTATTTCATCTTCATGAATCCACATTTTTAATTGCCTTTTATTATGAAACAAAATAAGAATAAATAATAATAAATTATTATTTTTATAGTAATAGACAAATATAAAAATTTAATGTGATAAACTAAGTCAATGTAAAATAGACAAATCAAAACGATGTAAATGTCACTTGAGATAAGGTTTTTAGTTACTAATATAACAAAATAGTTTTTCTAAAAAATGAGATGAATTGTTAAAGAAAGATGCGATCCAAGATATTAATGTGGTCAGCATAAGGTCATCGACTATCAAATGTGGTAACAACAAAGCAAACTAGTGTAATGTGCAAAAATCTTACAAAATACACTATCTAGTATTATAAATACATATATTTAATTTAGACAACTTTCAATTACTAAAATAAAAAATTATAAATATTAAAAAATTATTATTATAATATTAAGCATATATATTTTTAAGTTTAAGTGAGTCAAATTGAGGAATGTTAATGGAATAAATAATAGATTATATAAGATTTTTATTTACTTAATAATGTAAACAAAGTAAAAAATTTTGTCATAGTAGGGAAATTTAACTGGAAGCTTTCATTCCAGGATACTAAGATGTTGTGTAATATTATTGATCATCAAATAAGGTACAAATTAAAATATACAATAAGGAAATTCAAATAAAAATACAACTCTAAAATTTTAAAAATTATTATGTAATTAAATCGAGGTCTACAAGAAAACTCCAATGGCATTTGCTTTCTCTTAATAAGACCTCATTCAAAATTCTTCCCAATTACAAAAATGACTAAAATCAAATAAAAATTAAATATTATTCTAATATTAATTAAATATTTATAATAATGCTTAAGTGTGTTAAATTAAACAAACATATAACAAGTTAATAAAATATATGTAAAAGTCACAAAAAAGGAGACTTATAGTTTATAGTAATATAAAAAATTAAAACAAAACACATAAAAAAATGAATTGAATTATATAATAAAATTCCATCATAAGAAACACAAGAGTGTTATAGTGTCATCCTCGATTGTCATATCAATTATTAATAAAAACTTCTAGTAAAACAAGTAGAAATCCTTGAAAATAAAAAAATGAAGAGAAAGATTTAATTGGTTTTTAGCTCATCAAGATGAGTAAAATGAAATTTATTTCTTGTTAATCATACTTCATTTATAATTAGCATTAATTCGAAAATTAAAGAAACATAAATAATGTCAATTTTTATAAATATTAAGAAAATTTTGTTTGAAGTTTAAGTGACATGTACTAAAGAACTATGATATATCAAAATTGAACACATGTAAATGATGAAAGTCATAGACAATTAAAGTGACTTAGTAATATAATGAAACAAAGTGAAAAATATACAAAAAAAAAGGTAAATTATATCAAAAAAATTACTTTCCAAGATGCTAAGAAGATTGACAATAAAAATTATGGATCATCAAATCGAGTGATAACTAAAATGCCTTGAAACATTTGCTACCACCATAGAAAAAAATATTTAAATATATTTAAAAATATATTTAATTAAATAGAGCTCATTGATATGAGCTAATTGACATTTGTTTTTCACTTCCAAACCTTGTGTTGAAAAGTTTGAATAACCAAAGTAAATAAGGATAAACCATAATAAATTATTATCATAGTTTTAAATAAATCTAAATTAAATTTGAAATGAGAAAATTTGATGCAATATAATATAAGAAAATAAAAATGAGAGGATGGTTAAACTTGCAAGGATTTAGAGGTACATCATAATATAACAAAAATAAAATACAAAAAAAATAATAAAAAGATATAAATTATATGAAAATGTTGAACTCCAAGATAATAAGGAGATTGTGGATAAAATCTTGGTTATGGAATAAGATAAAAATAAAACTTTTTTAAGATGATTCCAACACTATTTGCTTCATATGTATCAAACCACATTTGAAAATTTTTGAATTACAAAAGAAAATTTATATAAATAAATATAATTTTTTATTTTACTGTTAGTTTAATATATGTTATTGCTAAAATATATTAAATTCAACAAATATAATACAACAAACTAAAATTTATGTAAATTTTAATTAAGGGGAGATTCAGAGTTACATGCTATAACAAAATCAAACAAAAACATTTGAAGAAAATAGATAAATTGTATCATAAAATTGCATTCTAAGATATTGCAAAAAACAATTGAAATATATTTGATAATTAAATCAAGTATTAATTACAAAGCATTAAAATGTGTACCAAAATCTTATAAAATAAAATATTTTAAAAAGGTGAATGAATTTTTAATTATTGCAAATTATCAAAGCAAATACAATAAAAAATGATAAGATATTATTTTTATATTAAATAAATAAATATAATAGTTAAAATTAGAAAAATTGAAACATGACAAAATGCCAAATAAAATAATTATAAATTTTAATAGATAATAGACTTGAAGTCACGCAATATTAAAAGAAATCAAAGTGAAATATTTAAAGAAATCTAATAAATCATATGGTAAATTATTATTTAAAGGGACTAAGATGTTTTAAAGTAAGACTAATAATCATCAAATTAGGTAAACCTATAAATATGTCACAATGCTAGTAAAAGTATCAGAAAAACAAATATTTTAAATCTTGATCAAACTATGTTTTGAGTTATTGTGAATTACAAAAGAAAATATGCATAAATAAAAAACTATTAGATTATACAAATGAAATATATGGTAATGCTAAATTTAGATAAATTTATGAAATATAAAATGATCAAATTAAAGTAATGTAAAGGTCACATGAGAGAAGATTTATGGTAAAATAATAAAATAAATAAATCAAAGAAAATAATCTTAAAATATAAGAAAAAGTATACTACTAATTTGTATTCCCTAATAATAAATAGGTGAGAGTAAAATCATCGATGGTGAAGTTACGTGCAAATTATAGTATCTTATAAGGAATAACTAAATTAAAATAAATTAATATTTAAGAACTTATGGTAAATAGAATAGAATTTATAAGAGCTCCTTTGCACCAGTTAGAAAACATATGTTTTTTATTTTGATGTTATAAGGTGACAATTTGGGTTTTGTAATAACAAACTAACTTAAAAAAAATTTATAAAGTAATGAGATAAATTGTAAACGAATGTTAAATTCAATGATGTTAAGGAGATCAACGACTATCTCATCAAATTGCACATCATCTATTAAAAATAATATCTTGTAAGGAATTCAAAACCTTTAAAATAAAATATCTTAAAATATGAATATGAATATTTATTTTCGTAGAGCTCATTAAGACGAGGCAAACCATTTATTACTTGCTATATTTGACCATGATTGAAATTTTTGCTAATCACTAATATGAATAAACATAAATAATGATAAATTATTACTTTAATATAAAACAATTCATATTAACAATGAAATGAAGAAAAGAAAAAAATAAGTATCGACAGAATGAAAGTGATGTAAAGGTCAATTGAAGTGAAAATTATAGCTTAAAGTATATTAACGAAATTAATTCAAAAACATTTTAAAAAAATTTATAAATAATTTAAGAATGATGAATTTTAAGATTCTAAAATTATCATGGACAACATCCTCAATCAACAAATTCGATACAAATCAGAATTTATCATAAAATTTCCAAAAACTTGAAAATTAACTTATTTAAAGAAGAATATTTTTTTAGATGAGCTAATTGAGGCAACTCCAATTATGGTTACTACAACTCAAGTTGTCCTTCTTTTGGAATTTTTTAAATTAATAAAATAAATATTTCTAAATAATAATAAATTAATATTTTAATAATAAAAAATAAAATATTAAACCGAAAATTTGATAAACTAAAGTTAACTAACTAAATCAATGTGGTGTATGTGTTATTTGAGAGGAGGTTTTAAATTACATAGTACAATAACCAAATTAAAAAACTGTAACTGAAGCTTGCATTCCAAGGTATTGAGGAGATCTAGTGCAAGATCTTGGATCATTAAATTAGGTACATCTTCAACAAACTACAAGAAATGCTTCAGCCTTTGAAAATACTACATTTCAATTAATAAATTTCAATATTAAACTAGATAGATGAAGTTAAAGCAAATGAAATGATACTTGACTTGCCTTGCTTAAACCTCTTTTTGAATTTCTATAAATGATTAAAATAAATTGGAATAAATAATAAAATATTCACTGTTATATCATTGAAGAAATATATATTAATATTTAATTGATATAAATTAAAGAATTTTAATATGACCAAATAAATGTGACTTAAAGTTCACATGAGAGGATTTTTAGATTTAGGAAGTAATATAACAAAATAAAGGTCAATAATTATAAAACTTTAAAGAAATTGAAGAAAAAATTTATTTTTCTAAGACACTAAGGAGATCAAATACAATATCTATGATTATCAAATTTTGTATGAATCATAATATTTCATAAAATTTATCAAAACAAACATAATATAATATTTAAGAATTTAAAAAAAAAACATGTAATTGGATAAAGATGACGATATTGAGTCTAATGACAATTTTTTATCTTCATAAATCCTAGTTTAGATTTATTGTAAATTATTAAATTAAATAGACATGAATAAGAACAAATTATTAACTTAATATTAACTAAATATTTATTAAATTTTAAATGAGAAAATTTTTAAAATATAATATAAAAAAATCATACTAGTGTCAAATAAAAGGAGAATTTGTGTTTTATAGTAATTTGAACAAATAAAAGAAAAATCTTTGTGCAAATGAGATAAATATTACATCAAAGTTGCATTCTATGTTATTAAAGAGATCGTGTGTAAAATACTCGAACAAAAAATTAGGTATTGACAAAATATGCAAAAATTCTAGAAATTAAAAATTTAAAAATATAAAAAATAAATATTTTATTAATAGAAAAATAGTAGAAATATTCAAGTAAAAATGTTCAAATAATAATAACTTATTATTTGCATATAAAAGGAAAAATGTTTTAAAATTATAATAATGTAAATAAAAGTGTCATAAAATTAAAAAACTAAAGACTCATAAGTGACACAAAAGTGAAGAATTAAAGTTAATTATAGGAGAAAATTTTCATTCAAAGATATTAAAGATTTTCAACCCAATAATAATAAAATATTTAAAGTAATAAAACCTAAAATATTTAAAATGAAAAAGTTGAAAAATTTAGTATGGTAAAGCTCATTAAGAGGCATGCAACATATTCGTTTAACCTCTAGAATGCCTATTCTTCATTTTTTATTAATTTGAAAGAAATAAAAATAAATAATAATATATTGTTAATCTAATATGAAACATATATATTAAGACTAAAATTTGTTAAATTGATGTAAAATAATACAATCAAATAAAAGTTATACAATTAATAAGTAGTGACATTTATAGTTATATAGTAATATACATAATCAAAGAAAAAAATTTAAAGAAATGAGATAACTTATACAAGAAAAATGTCCAAGATACAAATAAGATCGTGTGTAAAATTCTAAACTATAAAGTTAGGTTAAAAAAAAGTACTTCAAAAAAATATGTAAAGATGATATAAAAAAATAATTAAAAAGAATTTAATAAAAACTATTTAGATGGAAATATCTCATTAAGATGAGTCCAACGACTTCTTTTCATCAACTTCATACTTCATTTAGACTTATTTTAAATTACAATAGAATAAAGAAAAGTAATAAGTTATTGTTATTTTAATATCAAGTGCTTATATTTTAAAAGTGAAATGATACATATTAAATAAATATGTTATGACCAAATGAAAGAGATGTAAGGATTACATGACAGAAGATTTAGGGTTAAACAATAATATAACAAACCAAAGTGAAAATTTTAAAATAAAGACAAATTTTGAATAAAAGTTATATTCAAAGACACCAAGAACATGGAGTGTTACATCCTCGATGATCAAATTTGGTACAAGTAAAAATTTCAAAAAAATAAGCCAAAACCTTAAAAAAGTAATACAAAAATTTTAAAATAAATTTTTAATTGAATGTAACTCATCGAGAGAAGCCCATAGAGATTTATTTCAGCTACAATAGATCTCATTTGAAGTTATTTTGAATTTTTAAAAAAATAAACATAAGTAACAATAAATGATAATTTAAATAGTAAGTAAATATATGTTAAACTTAAAGCAAGATAAATTAAAGTAATATAGCATAAAAAAATAATGTAAATTTAACATAAGAGAAGAAAATAAGCATAATTAAATAAATTATTATTTCTAAATTATGCAAATACATATTAAAGGCGAAATTAGCAAAAGTGAAAGCGTGAATATAAATAACCAAGTAAAAGAGAAGAATTGAAAGAAAAAAGTGTAAGCTTTATAAGAATGTTGCATTTAAAGATATTAACAAGAATTAGTTAACATCCCTAATTAATAAATGAGGTAAAAATGAAATAACTTAAAAACTATACTAAACCTTGAAAAAAAAAGTTTAAGAGAATAATATTGAATATTTAA
Source organism: Vanilla planifolia (assembly GCA_023846275.1). Classification (NCBI taxonomy): domain Eukaryota; kingdom Viridiplantae; phylum Streptophyta; class Magnoliopsida; order Asparagales; family Orchidaceae; genus Vanilla; species Vanilla planifolia. Next base: position 1,621,328 of record JAIUJO010000056.1, on the reverse strand, counting down.
TCTGATTGAGTTAGTTAAGATGAGTCTTAAAATGTTTATTTTATTTCAACAAAACATTTTTTTTGGAAAAACGACAAATTAAAAAAATAAATAAGCCTAAGAAGTAATAAATTATTATTCTTATATTTAGTTAATATGTATTAAATCTAAAATAAGATAAACTAAAGTAATGCACTATAACAAAAAAAAGACATGTAATGGTAAAATAAGAGGAGATTTAGAGTTACATTATAACATAACCAATTCAAAGAGAAACATTAAGAGAATTAGTTAAGGAATGCACTATAACTTAAGAAAATAAAATATGTATATATATATATATATATATATATATATATATATATATATATATATATATATATATATATATATATATATGTATATATATATATATATATATATATATATATATATATATATATATATATATATATGTATATATATTGTTAAATATATTGACTCAAGAAGAGTCAAATGACATCTTCTTCATTTCAAACAAACCACGTTTAGGATTACTAAAAAAAAGTAAATAAGCATTTTATGATAACTAAAATGATCGAGCATAATATTCATGCTTGTCAAATTAGGAATGGACTGAAGTCTATTGTAAAGCATGCAAAAATCATATAAAATAAATATTTAAAAATAAAGAAAATGAATACTTAATTATATAGTGCTTGTTAAGCTACCCTCAATAGCATTTAGCTCGTGTCAACCAGAACTTGCTTAGAATTATAGCAAATTACCAAAATAATGAATGCAAATAATATTTTAAGATTTAGTAATATAATATAAAGGCAATATTAGGTAACTTAGAGTAATTTTATGTAATAAAAAATTAATATAATGGTCACTCAAAAGAAAAATTAAAGTTCATAGTAATATAGAAAATTGAAGTGAAAATTTTGAAGAATTGAGACAACATGTGTAATAATATTGCATTTTAAGATATTAACAAGATTTAGTGTGACAACCATAATAATCAACTTAGGTGCTAAGAATTATGAAGTATGAAGATTATGAAAACCATTAAACAAATTAAAAATATTACAAATTTTAAAAATATGAAAATTTAATTAGTAAGAGCTATTCAAGACTAAACAGTCATTTTCTATTTCATCTCAAAGGGACAACATTAAAAATTACCATGAATTATGATAATAAAAAAATTAAAAACTAAAATATTGTTATTTTAGAATTAAGCAAATAGATATTAAAGCTAATATGACCAAAATAAAAGCAACATAAAGGCAACACAACAACAAATTTAGGGTTTCATGATAATATTATCCAATCAAATTAAAACATTTGTAGCGATGAGATAAGCTATATAACGATGTTGCATACTAAGATACTAATGAGATATAGTGTGACTAGGAACATCAAACTTTGTAAGATTGCAAATGCCCTATAAAGCATATAAAAAACATAAATAACTACTTAAAAAATTAAGATGAATACATAACTTTGAAGAGCTCATCAAGAAGTGTTCAAAAATGTTTTTTCCTCTTCCTATGACCTCAATCGGGGATGCTACAGTTTAAAAATTAAAATTAGCATAAACAATAATAAATTAATTTTGATAACAATTTAATAAATACAAAAGCTAAATCGAGATAAATTGAAGAAACATAATATCAACAAATCATCGTCATGTAAATGTCTTGTGAGAGGATATTTAGAGTCTTTTAGTAATACAACCAAATAAAAAATTTTTTTTTTGAGATATTGCATCAATATTATGTTTGATCAGTAAAGTTTTAAATGTATAATATTTTATTTTAATGAGCTTATTTTGTGGGAAATAAGTTTACATGTAAATAATAAGCCATGCACCTTTAGAGATGATAAAGTAGTGGTCTTAAAAGCCTCTTAAAGTGTTAAGCAAGCTTCAAAGATTGGAGACATGTGCATCAACTTTAGTTTGAAGTGGAATGTTAGCTCATTTATTTTAAGGTGTTCTCCTTTCAAATCAATTTCAATCTCTCAATTCTTTTTATGGTTCAAATCATACTTAAACCATTCATTGATTTAAGAAGCAAGATTTTATATTTAAACATTATTTCCTTTGTTAAAACATACATTTATATTTTTCTAAAATATTATGCTAGGTTCATTATTAAACCTTGAGTAAATAAAAAATAATTTATTAAAATTATTCATAATTAAATATAAAAAGTAAGCCACATCATCCAAAGGCTTAATCAAATTATTTAAGACATAGTGGGAATAGGTGCGAGGACCCATGACTCAAACAAAAATAGGGTCGAGTCGAACGTATGTAGGGTTGAAACTGGTTGGGAACAAAAAATTAATTAGATTACTTTTTGTGCAATTGGTTACTTGAAAAGAACAAGTTGTACACTTTTGAAGATAGTGAAATAGTGGTCTCCAAAGCACTTTGATGTGTTCAGCAAGATTCAAGTATTATAAATATGTGCATTAGCTTTGAAAAGGTTTTCTTTTACTATAAAATAGAATATTATCTTATAGAATTTTAGGAACTCCCATTTTCTATCTATTTAATGTCATATTTAGACTTCCAAATTATTTAGTAATCTCTTTGATTTAGTAAACAAATATGATTGAAAATTTCAATCTCTCCATTCTTTTCTTAGCTTCAATACTATATATTAATTGGTAATTTATGAAAAAACTTTTTAATAAATACCTCAGCATGGTGAATGTAATAACAAATCAATGTGAATAAGAGCTTAACATCTAAGTACTACATCATATTCAATCGATGTAAATTCTCCATGATAGCCCTACGACTACAGCTACCGTAATTTAAAAATTTTTTTTTACCTAATGCTTATTATTCTAAGCATTGATTTTCTTCATTCTGTTCATAATTTTGAGCTTTGATTCCACTTTAAATTCATGAGCAAGAATAGGAACGTTAAATATTTTTTAACTAAAATTTAATTACTACTGTAATTTTTTTCTTTTTGATTCGATAGCTCAACATTTATGAAAGCTTGAGTTACATTTGAGATCGTACAAAATGTTGTTGGGGATCAGTTCATGAAAGCCTAGGTTATAGATTACCTTGCAAAAGCCATAGGTTAATCGTGAACCATAAGGAAAAACCTTAAGTTATAAATCATTTACTAGTGAAGTTTTTTTGGACCTCAATTTGGGGTGGACATATGTTTTTATTTGAATCGAACCACATAAAAATTTCAGTGAACTATTTCAACTTTTATTTTCGTTTCTTTAATTTTAAAATTACAAATTAATATATTTATAAATCAGTATTTTCTATAAATATAGAACAATTTTTAAAAAGAAATTTTTTAAATTAAAGACAAATTTAAAATTACCAAATATACTTTAAGACCCACAATTTAGTACCCTTTTATAAAATTTCCTTACTAGTTTTCACTTCAATTAGTATCAAAATGGGTTCACTACAAATAGTGAGTCAAATCATTAAGGTAATCTGTTATTTATTTGTGCAAATTATTTATTTTATTTATCCTAATTATTTGTTAATTTATTTTTTCTTTATTAATGTCAATTACAATATTATCACTTTACTTTAATGTTAAATTTCTTTATTTTCTTATTGGAATTATTTTATTTAATTATTTAGAAATGACAACAACAACAATTGAAATTTGTGAACATCAAATCAACGATTTTTATCATTTCATCCTCCGTTATTTAGGGATGAAAAATATTTTATTTGGCAAACTACTTTTATAACTTTTATTCAAAATATTGATTATTCTTTATGGAATCTTTCTATTCATTTTCTTTTTATTAGCAAACAAAAAAGTAAAAAGTCAAGAATATTAATTCAATTAAATGGAAATGAAATGAATTGCTTATTTTATGTCTTGTCTGAAGAAGTTTGTGTGAAAGTTTGTATGGCTGCAACTTGTCTTGAGAAGATGTAGAAATTAGATAGGTTTCGTGGTGAAGAAGATTCTGAAGATATTGGTGTTGATTAGGAGACAAACCAAAGAAAGAAAGAAGAGAAGAAGAAGAAACACAATTTAGAGATGAATCATGGACGTAAACTTACATCTAGTACTTCTAATTCAAGCCACGAGTCTACTTTTTAATTTTGTGATGAAATATTAAATTATTTTAATAAATTACATGTTGAGCATAAAACCTTTATTATATTGTATGACAATCTTAAGAGTGTTTGTGGCAAACATGAATCTAAAATAATTGAACTACATGGACAATGTGACTCTCTTAGAGGAAAATATTTCCTTAACTGATCACACTCATGCCTAAATTTCCAAAGTTTCATCGTTGAAGGATGCAGATATATAATACAAAAGTACTTGTCTTAGTATACTTCATGTAAAGATACTTTAAAATTTGAAGAAGATAACTCAAGAAAAGAGAATTCTTTGCTTACGCAAAACATAAAAAGTTTTTATTCAACTTAAAAGAAATGCGTGATCTAAAATAAAAGTATACTACTTTTTTCTCATGTATTTACTTGCAATCATTCACATGTGCATTCACATGCTACTTCAAACAATCACATTAAAAAGAGTAGTGGTTATTTGCAAGCTACATATGTACTCAGACAAGCTTCATATTATAATCATGTGACCTAAAATAATGTATTCTTGCATAATCATAGGCTAAAAAAGACATATCCATGTATTCAATGCACCACTTATTCCTTCAATGGATGCATCTAATTATCAAGTTAAATATAACATTCTATACACCCTAGGGTTGTAAATTTGGACATCTTGATTATTATTTTCTAATTGGAAAATCAATAAATCTAAAGAATAATAAATGTGTTGATTCTTAATGGAACAAATTTTGAATAATTCTTTAGAAAATCCCAACAACCACAAGCCAGTACGATTGAACCGAAGATTTCTTGGATTCCTAAATTTAATTCTTAGATAGTTTTATGGGTGTATCCCAATATCTTAGGACTTATGGAGTCATTTCTTGCTTTGTAAGTTTGTGTGACACATTTCCAAAACGTTTACATTTGAAAGCTTATTTAGATTATGTTAGAATATGAACTCATTCTAAACATTTGCTATCAATAAATATTTTAGAACTTATTAATCAAATCAAGTTACAATGTTTTTTTATTAGTTTTAATATTCAATGCTATAAAATACTAACATAAATGAATGTCATTATTTGGTAGAGCAAAAGGTGACACATATGTGATTAATTTTGACTAAATCGAATCTAGCAAATTAAATTACCAAATTAAAAATTGAAGGCAGAACACTTTATGCCACAAAAGTCAAAGTTTTATTTTTATTCTATGGAAAAGAAAAAAAAAATAGTGGCCTTACAAAGAAAAACAAGACTAATTAAAACAATGTGTGAGTAGTGACAGAAAGAAAATTAAAAACTTAATTGACCAATTGTGGATCTTTAAAGATAACATTTTTTGTGCAACCAAATCTGAAGTTTAGGAGAAAATCTTCAATTTGTGATTTATATTAATTTTTTCTAAATTTTCTAGATTAAATTTAACACAAATAAATTCTGTAACATCATAGGCTATGTTGTAATGATTAGAAAATTTGAAAAGATAAAACAATTTTACTTTAATTTTAAATGAATACCTATGATTATTGTATGGAATAGAAAATATAAGATCAATTTTTCTTTCTGTTCTAAAGAAAAAATGCAATCGTGTATATGGAAAAAATAATAAACTCACGTTATGGAGATTATTTAATTTTTCAAAATAACTATAATTTTGTATATTGATTATTATTTTCAAAGTTTTTCATTTGTTATTTTCTTTTAATTCAAAAAATGGCAATTGAAACTTTTGTTAATTTGAATTGAAAATTAGATAAGTTCTTAAATACTATTTTTGAGGAGTCAATGATAAAAAAGGTTAAAAAATGGAGAAAACTAAACAAGAAAGAATATGGAGAAAAAACTAAAGAATAACTACCTTTTTTGCAGTACCAAAATCAATAGAAATCAAATAAATGATGCATTAATATTGTAAGAACAAAATTTTTTATGAAAGAATTTGATTCTAGTACATTTATATTTATCATAGAAACTATGTTTGTTAAAGAAGCTCCAAAGGGTGTAAGTTCATGTCATGAATTGATAAAAAAAACATGAGAAAATTAATTATTAGATTTAATAAATGCATAATGATCAATAGTTTATTAAAGCTACATTGGTACTCAACAATAAACTATATGAGGTAATACATTGCATGTTTAGCATTTTGTTCTATTAGGCTTATCTAGCATAAAATAGCTTTACATGTGAAAAAACAATCCATGCCCTTTTGAAGATGGTGAACTCATGTTCTTCAAAGTACCTTGAAGTTTTCAGCATGCTTCAATGATTGGAAATGTGCACATCATCTTTGACATGGTTTTCTTTTACTATAAAAAAGAATGTTAGCTTGTTTATTTTAGGGAACTCAACTTTCGTATCAATTTCAAATGATATTCAAACAACATAAATATTCAAATATCTCCCTTATTTAACAAATAGTAGGATTCATTTTTCAATCACACAATTCTTTTCTTGGTTAAAATCCTAGTCATACTATTCCTTGATTAAAGAAACATGTTTCTATTTTTAAAAATATTTTCTTTGTTAAACCAAACTTTATATATTTTTTTCAAATTTTATGATATCTTCATTATTAAACCTTTATAAAATAAAAAATAAATTGTTTCTTTTTTCATAATTAAGAAAAATAATTAAGCTTTATCCACCCAACCTCGACTGAAACTCAATCAAGCAATGATAGGCACTCGCAAGTGTTAGGACTCATTGCATGGATCAAATCAGGTTGGGCTACTCTATTATAATCCTAAAACTTGTTGGGGTATGTATGACCCTAAATTAACCTATAGTCCTATAAACCTTTGAGAAAACTGAGTGATTAAATATTGAGCACACAAAATGGGAGCTTGTCCAAATTTAGCTCACAAAAAGCCATATGAAAATCGTTATAATGATCAAACGCTTTTTGTTCCTAGTGACATATGACTTTTCTTTGCTACTCATGTACTTCAAAAATAAAGAGACCTCAGAGCTATCAGATCATGTACTTTGCAATCGAATGATGGAGATCTTCTCCACTTTTAGATAAGGATCTTAATCAATCCAATTGCCCTTTTAATGAGCCAATCAAACAGTTACGACTTCATCCCCTATAATTGATTGATCCTTCCTTATTATCTAAAAGACATGAACTCATCTGGCACCTTCAAAAAGCTTTCCTTTTGATAAATCAATTCATGACTCATGTTGCTCTAAATAATCCACTTTAAATCTAATTGCAAACATCATTCTTAATTTTACAGTGATTAACCAATTAATTAATATCTCACTTGACTTGATTGAATGATCCTTAGCTAATCCAACTTGATCAATCCATCAAAACAATAATCACCTTTATAACATTCGATCAAAAGGTCTTGTTCTCCACAAAGCTGATCCAATGACCCTATTAGCTGATCCAACGACCATATTAGCTGATCCAACGACCCTATTCTATCTTTCCTAACTACTAAATAATTAGTCATTATATGTTCCATTGTGATAGAAATTTTGAAACATTTTCTGACAATTATGACCAAACGTTTTCAATAAATATTTAACCATAGTGAATGAAATAACAATTGAATATGAAAAAGAATTTAACATCTCAAAGAAAGGTCGCATCATATTCTAATAGCAAAAATTTTCATTGGTAGTACCTATGATTATGATTACTTCAAATTCCAAATTTTTTCAAACATAAAGCGTTATTTTTGTTAGATTTCATTTTATCAATTATCTTCATAAGTTTAAGCTTTTTATGGCATTTTACATCCATCTATAAGCACAACTAAAATTGCACATTTTTGTTTAAAAGTTTTTTATTGTTAATTTTTTTAGATTGGACAATCCAACGTTTGCGAAAGCTTGAGTTCAATTTGATTTATTAAAAAAAAATTTGTGGTTGAGCTCATAAAAGCCCAAGTTATAGTTGAAACTTCAAAAGCTAGCATGTTAGAGGTGAATTGCAAGCAAAAACATCAAGTTTAACCCATTTCATTGTGGCATTTTTCTTGACATCGTTTAGGGGTGGACAATCATTCTAGTTTGAGTAGAATCATATAAAACTTTTAATGTACTATTTCAACATTTATTTTCAATTTGCTTTATAAAATCAATTATAAATTAATATTTTGTAAAATCAAAGCTTTTAAATAAATAAAATTATTTTTATAAATAATTTTTGAAAATAAATACATCCATAAGATTAGAAAAATTAATTTTAAAACAAGCAATTCACCAACACCCTTTTTCTCCCGTCATCACTCTCTTGTGTTTTTGACACTTGTTTTCACTTTGAACGAAAAGGAATAAATTGTTCGTGAAAGTTCTATTCCAAGATACTTAAGAGACTGACTACAACACTCTCAACATTAATATTAGGTACAAATTGAAACATCTTAAAAAGCATAATCATTTGCTACAATGATATTTTTTTCTTGATTGAACTTCACTTGGAATCACAAAAATTGCAACAAGAAAAACATAATTAAACAAAAAATTCTTTTAATTACTGAGTTAATACATAGAAAAGATCAAAAATAATAATTTAAGGAATCTATTATAACAGAATCCAAGTGATTTGAGTTTTAAATGACACGAGAATTAGAGTTTCATAATAATATCTCTAAAATAAAGAAAAAATTGAAGAAATGAGGGAATATATATGGAAAAATCACTTTCCAAGATAGGAAAATGCTAGTGTTTGAGAGCCTCGGTTGTTAAGTCTTTTTTAAATTAAAACATGAAGCTTGTCAAAACATAAGAAAACTAATTAAAAAGTAAATTTATTAAATAGATCTTGTCTAGATTAGATAGCTTTGGGAATTACAGTGAATTTCAAAATACTAAATATTTACATTGCCATGATTTTGATTTATTATAATTCATTAGCATACCTCGTTTTAGCTTCAGTATATATTAACTAGTTATTATAACAATATTTTTTTATCTATATTTAATTAAAATTTTAAATTGTGATAATTCTGTATGAGGTTTTAGCTAACAAAACAAATATATTGGACTAATCTGAATGAGTTCTATCTAATTGAAGAATATTTTTTGTATTTTTGAATATTTTATTGTCTAAGATTTTCATATGCCTTGTGAAAAATGCTGACTTTTACCATATTTGATGATCGAAGATGTTGTGGTCCATCTTCCTAGTTTCCTGGAACATAATTTTCTCATACAATTTATCTTAATTTTTAAAATATTTTACCTATATTGTAATGAAACTCTAATTCTATTCTTAAGTGACCTTTATAATACTTTAATTTAGTTATATTGAAATCTTTTAATTTATATTATTTTATCGTCGATATATTTTTAATTTGTGTTAAAATAACAATTTTTTAAATTTTTTATCTACTTTATGGATTTTCTATAATTCCAAATAATGTTCAACAAAGTTGAAATAATTGTCGTTGGATTCCTTTAAAGAAGCTCTTTCAAATAAATATTAATTTTTATGTTTTTCAATATTTTATTTCTTTGGGTTTTTGCATGCTTTAAGTTTCATTTTTTATTCTTACTAAACATGATGAATGAAAATAATACCCTTGATGTTTTAATTGCCTCGGAATGCAACTTTTTTATAAAATTTATCATATTATTTCGAAGCTCCATTTCGGATAGGATATGTAACTATGTAACCGTAAATCTCCTCTTTTGCAATAGTAGCATCACATTGATTTTCTAATAGTAAATTTATTCAATTTATCAAGTTTTACTTTTAAAATATATTTGTCGTATAATAAAACTGTAGTATATTATTATTTCTAATGATCTAAATCACTAATTTGTAGTTATTATAAATGATGTTAAATTGAGATCAAACAAACATTGTTTGAGTCATCATGATGAGCTCAATCAAATCAAAAATTTCTTCTATATTATTAAAATTTTTTTTTAGAATTTTTGCAAGTTTTACAAGATATTTTGATACATACATGAATTATCTATCAAGAATGTTACACTCATTTTCTTTAGTGTCTTCGAGTGCATTATTATCATATATTTTAGCTCTTTCCCTTAAGTGTTTCACTTAGATATGGTTACATTGCCATAGAACTTTAAATCTTCTCTCTAGTGTTCTATGCATCACCATTATTTGGTTTTGTTATACTGTTAAAATTATGAAATTTCAACTTTAATATACATTGACTTAATAATAAAATAATATTATTTTGTGACTTATACTTATTTATTTGTTAACTTGCCATAATTTCTAATTATGTTTGATCCAATAAAAATAACTCACCGGGCTCATACGAAAAAACTCTATCCATTTAAATATGTTTTTGTATATTTAACATTTAATTTTTTAAATTTTTGCAAGCTCTATGAAACAATTTTTCTTTTATATGATTTGAGGAATCATGATGTTATAATCGATCTCATTGCTATCTTTGAATACAACTTTCCAATGAAATTTATCTTATATCTTTCAATATTTCACTTGTAGTTTGTTATATTACAATGAAACTCTAATTTTTTTATTATGTGAGCTATCATCACTTTTTTTTGGTTTTATAATAATACTTTAGTTATTCTTATTTTTAACTCTAATTTTTTTCCATTTTATATTAAAATTAGAAATTTTAGTTATTTAATTTTATTTACTTTTGTAATTTGTTGTGATTTGAAATAAGGTTTGATGGAGATAAAACAAATATCATTAGATTCATCTGAGTGAGCTCTCACAAATAAATATTAGTATTTTTATTTCGAATTTTTTTTTAATTTTTCCAACTTCATAAGTCATTTAATTTTTACTTGAATTTACAATAAAAATATTGCACTTATTTCATAAGTATATTTGAATGCAATTTTCTTATATAATTTACCTCAAATTTTTGAAGCTTCAATTTGATTTGGTTATATAACTATGAACTATATTTGTCCATTGATATGATGTTTGCAACACTTTGGTCTAGTTATTTTATATTACTTAAATTTATCACATTTTAGCTTTAATATAAATTACTTTCATATTAAATAATTATTTGTTATTGTTTATAACAATAAATTTTAATTTATTGTTATTACAAATAATGTACACTCAAATGAATGAAGCATCATTTAGTCATCTAAATGAACTTTATCCAATGAAATATTAAATTTTTCAACTTTTTAAATAATTCATTTACAGTGATATTTATGCGGTCTTTAAAAGATTTCAATTCCTTGTAGATTTGATGATCGAGTATGTTACCTTCGATATCCTTACTAACATGGAACAAAATGTTCAAATGCAATTTACTTCTTTTATTCAAAGGTTTCTCTTAGATTTAGATATGTTATAATGAAATATTAAATCTTCTATCTTGTGGCCTTTTTATTTCTTGGTATTGGTTATACTTTATTGCAAAAATTTAACACACTTTGCCATTTATATACATATTTAAACATAAAAATAATAATTTGTTATTGTTTATGGGTATTTAGTTTGATAAGTTTTTTTATTTCAAATGAGGTTTTATTTAGATGAAACAAATATTTTCATTCTCATCTCGATGAGCAATATCTAATTAAATATATTATTATCTTTTTAAAATTTTTGATTACTCTATTAGATATTTTTACTCATTTTTTTATTTTTACAATAAGGATATTATAGCTGATCTACTTAGTGGATTATAATGAAACTTTCCTTTACAATTTTTTTTTATTCTTAAAAATTTTCACTTTAACTTAATTATTTTACAATGTAACTAAAATTCTGTGATCTTTTTACGTTTACTTGTCATTGATTTTGGAATATTATTTTAATTAAACTTATGTTATTTCAACTTAAATACTAATTTACATAACATTAAAAAATAACACAATAATTATTTTGTGGATTTTTAAATTTGTAATATGTAGCAATTGAAACATACAGTTATCTAGACAAGACAAAAATCATTGAACTCATCATAATATGCATTATCCAGTAAAAGAATCTAATTTGGCCATACATAGTAAAACTTGATTTGGAATGCTGGTTTCCTTTATGAGTTTATCTCATTTCTTAAATTTGTTTCCTTCACCTTGGTAATAATATTATCGAAATCAAATTTTTTCTCCTATGACTACTACTTTTATTTTTGTATATTAAATTTCTTAAAATTATCTTTAATTTATCTTATTATATAATAACTTAAAAATTAAAATAATATTTTGTTACTATTTATGATTATTTACTTCTTTATTCATAGTATGCCTAAACAAGGTCTGATCAAGATGAAACGAAAATTAATGGACTCATCTATATGAGCTCCATCCAAAGGAACATTCGTGTATCATTAAATTTCTTTGATTTAGTTATATATATTACTGCTACTTATCTTCATATTATATATAAATTTACATGATATTAATATAATAATTTTTCGTTATCAATGTTTAATTATTTTTGTAATTTGTAACAATACAAAACCAATGTAGATAGAGACATTTAAAATGTCATTGGACCTATCTCAAGAAACTGTATCCTTTTAAATATACTTTTACATTTTAAAGTATTTTACTTTGTCAAGTATTAACACATTTAAGAAAATATTTGATTCTTTCTTTATTTGATGATCTAAGATGTTACACTCTGACATCTTAATATTTTGGAATACAATTTTCCTTGAAAATTTGTCTTATTTCTTCAAAATTTTCACCTTGATTTTATTATTTTATTTGATTACATTTAATTCTCTCATGTCTGACATTTGTAATTGGTTATATTAAATTATTTTAATCAATCCCATTTTAGTTTTAATGTATATTTTTTTACTACTTCAACAATAATTCATTGTTATTTTTGCTACTTATTTTGTCAATCTTGATAAGCTGTAATCTTTGAAATATTTATTTTTTATATTTTTTGAATATTTGAATTCCTTGGATGGTGATACTGTTTATTAAACCTTTAAATTCTTATCAGATTTGATTATGAATGATATTATAATCAATCTCTTAAATGTCTTAGAATACAAATTTTATGTGCAAACCATTATAACATTAACTTATATATTATTACAATTAAAATTAAAAATTTATTATAACTAATTCTTATATAAATTTTTAATTTCCCAAATATTATTGTAAAGACCTAATCTAGAGAAGAGAAAAGTTGTCAAACATTTTAAACACCTTTAATATTATTAAATATTTAATTTTAATATTTTTAAAAGTTTTTAATTTTTTGAGTTTTAAAATTCCTTGCAAGATGTTTAGATTAGTAACTTATTTTTTGTCTGGCGCTTTTATACTCAACCACCTTAGTATTTTCAAAATGTAACTTTATCATACAATTTCTGATTTCTAGAACTATTCTACTTTTATTTTGTTATATTATTATGAAACTCTAATTCTCCTCTCATATGTACCTTATATTACTTTGATTTTGCCATATCACTTTGCTTCCATTTTTCTTATTTTAACTATAATATATGTTTACTTAATAAAAAAATGATTCTTTTTTATTATTTTTTGTTATTTTCTTTGGTAATATGCAGTATTCTAAATGACATCTGATGTAGAAAAAACAAATGTTTCTCAACTTGTCTAGATGAACTTTATCCAATTAAATATTCATTTATATATTTATAAATAATTTAATTTTTAAAAGTTTTATCATATTTAATGAAGGAATTTTAGTCAAACATTATTTTGATAGTTTATTATGTTTTACTTAAAATTTCAATAATAACTTTATATTACTTATTTTTATTTTTTTGAAATTTCATGATAATTCTAAAGTCATTCTTCTCTTTTCAAGGTGCTCTATTCAATAAAATATTATTTTTCATGTTATAAATTTTTTATTTTCTTTACTCGTACCTTGTTTAATGATCGTTGGTGTTAAGCTTGATCTTCATAGTATTTTGGATTATAACTTTCCTTTATAATTTATCCCATTTCTTAATATTTATTAAACTTATTTTGTTTTAATATTATGTAGCTCTTAATCTTAATAATGAGGCTGTTGCATTGGTTTAATTTTGTTGTATTACATTATTTCAATTTCTCATTTTAGCTTTGATATATATCTTCTTTGTCTTTAAATATTAATTTAATATTATTTATTCTTATATAATTTTCTAAATCACAATAATTACAAATGAGTTTTAATTAAGATGAAAGCAATGTAATTGGACTAATCATAAAAAGCTCTATCCTATTAAATATTAAATTTTTATTTCAAAAATTCTTTATTTTAAAAAGCTTTGCATGCTCATGAGAAAGTTTCATTCATAACTGACTTAAAGAATGTGGATGATATGCATTATCTCTTAAGTATCTTAGAAATTAACTTCCTTTTGACATTTAACTTATTTTTTCAAATTTCTCTCATTAGTCTCCTTATATTACTATGAAACTATAATTCTACTCTCATAAGGCCCTTCTGTCACTTTGAATTTGTTATGTTATATTAAATCAATTTTTCCTATTTATGGTTTAATATATATTTAAATAATATTCAAAATAAATATTTTTTATTATTTATGCTTAATTATTTTGTTAACTCATAAACCTTTAATATGGGCCCCCATTATGATAAAAAATTTTATTGGCCTTAATGATCTCTATCAAAATAAGTATTTTTCTTTTTATTTTTAAATATTATTATTTCAAAATTTTTTAGCACACTTTATGATATATTTTGATGTATAACTTTTTAATGATTGAAGATATTATATATTAATTTTTTAGTACCTTGGAGCATAACTTTCATATACAATTTATCTCAATTCATAACATGTTCCCTTTAATTTGGTTGTGTTACTATGTAACATGTGATGTTCTATCGTGTGAGCCTTACATCACCTAGATTGGATTTTGTTACATTACCTTAATTTATCTCCTTTTAATTTATATACAAATTCACATAATATTAAAATAATAATTTTTTATGCCTATTCAACATTGATATTCATATTAATTCCAATCAAGGCATGATTTTGAAAAAAAAATGTGATTGGAATCTTCTTAATGAGCTCTATTAATTAAAAATTCACTATTATTTTTTGAATATTTTAATTTTTAGGGTTTTTGCATACCTTATGAGATATTTTTATTCATACCTAATTTGATGATATAGAATTTTGTTGCTTCATCTCATTAGTACATTTAACGTAAATTGTCTAAGTAATTTATATCAATTCATTAAATATTTTGTTTTGATTTGGCAAAATTATAAGATTCCTTTAAATCACCTCTCATGTGAACTTTACATAACTTAGACTTCTTTAAATTATGTTGCTTCATTTTATCATATTATATCTATAACATATATTAGCATAACATTAAAGAAGTTGTTTTATTTTTATTTTTTCCTTTCTATTATGTTAATTGATTGGAATTAAATTCAAGGTCTAATAGAGCCAAAAGAAAGGACATTGGATTAATCATGATAATATTTGGCAAATTAATTGTTTATTTTAATATATTACTAACCTTTTCATTTTTTTAAGGTTTGTACATGTTTTATGCCCTATTTTAATTTTCATGTGATCAGAATACTGAGGATTTCATACTTGATCTCCTTACTATCATGGAATGCTTGTTTCATGTATAGTCTATCTAATTTCTTCAATAGTCTTATTTCATTTTGTAAAACTACTACATAACAAAAAGTTTCCTAGCGTGTTACCTACAAATGTCCTTTATTTATTTTTATATCATTCATTGAATTTATCTAACCTTACCTTTGACAATATTCATTTCATTTTAAAATAACAATTTTTATTAGTTGTTCTTACTAAATTTTTTGAAATTTATACTAATATTGAATTTTGTCTCATAGAGAAGAAGAAAATGTTGGACGAGTCATCTCAACTAGCTCTCTCAATTAAATGTTTATTTTTTTTATCTTATTAATTGATTAGGGCTTATCTTTTTCAAAAGAAATTTTCATTCATAATCGATTAGAGGATCAATAATGCCGCCCTCAATCACCTTGGTTTATTGGAATGCGATTTTTCAATTTAAATTATCAAATTTTTTAAATTTTTTTTTCTTTGATTTGGTTAAACTATAATGAACCTCTAATTCCCTTCTAATGACAACTTTATAATGCTTTCAGTTAATTCTATTATATTACTTTAATTTATCTCAATTTGGCTTTACTATATTTTTATTGAATAGTAAATAATATTTTATTATTATTTGCGCCACTTTATGTCCATAATTCATAATAATTCCAAATGATATCTGATCGCAATGAAATAAACATGTTGGAATTGAATATGTGAGCTTTATTCCATTAATCTTTAAATTCATATATTATTAAGCAATTTAACTTCTATGGTTTTGAGACATTTTATGAGGCAATTTTTAATGGTACCATATTTTTTGATCAAGTATGTTATGTTCAATCTCCTTACTACTTGGTATGTAGCTTTCCCATAGAATTTATCTAATTTTTTAAAAGTTTACATGGTCCTTTGGGTTTTAATAGTTTGTAACTCAATCTCCATTCCAATGATCTTTACATGACTTCAATAGTTTTACTAATAATTTTGTTGATTTTGCCACCTTACTATTTAACTCTAAATCTCTTTTGATGTGACAATTAATAAATTAAAACTATTTTGTATTATATTGCTTCAATTTACTACATTTCATGCTTGAAATATATAAAAATATTTTTTAAAATTTCATTATTGTCAATTATGTTTACCTTGGTAGTTCATATTAACCGTAAATTAGTGTCAATGAACATAAAATAAATATTGTTTGACTGTTCTCAACAACATTAATCTAATTAAATATTCATTTTTTATTTTGAAATATTTTTTCCAGACATTTTGTCATCTTTAGGAAACATTGTGATTAATACCACTTTTAAGAATTCAGTATTTACCAATCGATCCCCTAAGTATAATGCTAAACATATATATAGCTTTAAATCTCTACTTATGTGACCTTTACATTTTTTATTTGTAGAGTTTATATTACTTTAATTAAGTTATTTTAGCTTTAATTCTTATTTGGTTAGCACTAATAAATAATTTTTTAATATTTATGATTTTTCTCCATTAGTAATTCATACTAGCTCCAAATAAGGTATAATTAAGATGAAACTAATTTAGTTACACTTTTATTTTATAGCTTTTTAGCATATTTTAAGACACTTTTTTTTTAATTCATTTCACACTAAAGTATGAGGCACTTTATTCTCTTAATATCTTAAAATACAAAGTTTTTGTAAAACTTGTTGCTTTTCTTAAAAGTTTTCCTTTTATTCCGTTATAGTACTATTTCTTTATAAATCTCTTTTTGTTTTACCTTTACATTGCTATGGCTTTGCTATATTATATTACTTTATTTTACTTCCTTTTATGGTTTATTGAAGATTTAATAAATATTAAAATAGTAATTTATTATTACTTTTGCTTATTAAACATTATAAATTGAAGTAATTCAAAATGAGGTCTGATCAAGACAAAAAACACTTTAAACCAATCTCGATTAGCTTTATCTAATTAAACTTATTTTTTATGATTTTTAGCATTTTATTTTGTAGTTTTTTAACATACATGATAAGACATTTTGTTTCATACTTAATTTTATGATTAAGGAATGTTGCATGATCTCTTCAGTATTTTGGAATGCAACTTTTGTATATAATTTAACTAAATTTTAAAATTTTTACTTTGATTTCATTATATTACAAAGTAACTTTAAATCTTTTATCATTTGACCTTTGTGTTTTTTTGTTTGGTTCAATTATATTGCTTTAATTTATCATTTTAAGTTTTACTGTGTCATTATTTAATATTTAAAAAATAATATTTTTTTATGATTTATTTTTTTGGTAAACCAAATGAGGTTAAATCATGTTGCAGTAGACATCATTGGAGTCATATTGATAAGCACTACAAAATTAAATATTCATTTTTATGTTTTAAATATTTATTTTATATAATTTATTAATTCTTATAGAAATATTTTGATTTGTAACTTTTTTGATGATCAAGCATTTTACACTCAAACACATTTATATCATAAAATAAAATATTCTCGAATAGCTTATCTAATTTCATCAAATGTTTTGCTTTAATTTGGGCATATTATAATGTAACACTTAACCTCCTATCATGTGTTATTATAATTTTTGGTGTTTTATTATATTGCATTACTTTAATTTATCCTATTTCATCATTAATATATAATTATTTATTATTAAAAATAATTTATTATTATGTATGCTTTTCGAATTTTGTAATTTATTATAATAATAAATGATGTCATATCTAGATGAAACAAATGTCACTAAGCTTGTCTCAATGGGCTTTATTTAATTAATTATATAATTAATATTTCTCAAATATTTTTTTCTACAATTTGAAGTCACTTAATAGGATATCTTGATTTGCACTTGATTTGTAAATCAAGGACGTCACGCTCATACTTCTTAGTATCCTGAAATACAACTTTTCTAAAAGATTTGGTTAATTCCCAATGTACATTAAATCTCTTCTCTTACGATGTTTACTTCATTTTGATATAGTTGTATTATATTTCTTGAATTTATTTAAATATATTTTTTTATAAATTTACGAAATATTAAATATATAATTTATTATTGTTTATGCTTTCTTACTTTGGTAACTTTTACAATTCAAAAAAAGGTTCGATCAAGAGAAAACAAATGCTATCAGGCTCATGTTGATGAGCTCTCAAATAAATATTAGTTTACATATTCTAACATATCTTTTTAAGGTTTTTGCCTATTTTATAAGATATTTTAAATCATAAATAATTTTGAAATGATTTATATTAAACTTGTTCTCCTTACTGTCTTAAAATTGAGCTTTTCCATATAGGTTGTTTCATTTTTTTAATATTTTCTTTTAGATTGGGTGATATTACCATGTAACTCAATTTGTCCTCTCATGTGACCTTAACTTTGCCTGACTTAGTTATGTTATATTGCAGAAATTTTTCTCCTTACGAACTACATTTGATATAATCTTGAAATTGAAATAATTTTTTACCACAATTTATGTTCATCCACATGAATAATTGGTAGTAATTCCAAACAAAATTTGATCAAGTTAAAATAAAAATAATCGGATAATCTAAATGCGCTCTATCTAATGAAAAGTCATCTTAATTTGTTTAAAAATTTTATTTTATATTAATTTGACACTCTTTTAGAGATTTTTTATTTGAAACATATTTGACAATTAAAGATGTCACAGAATCTCCTCATTAGCTTGGAATAGAACTTTCTTAAGAAAATTAATTTATTTACTTAAATTATTAAGTTTATTTTTATTATATTACTATGCCACTCTAAACCTTCTATCATGTTAGGTTTAAATGTGCCTAATTTGGTTAAGTTTTGTTGCTTAAATTTATTATTATTTGTTCTCCTTTATTTTTTGAAATTTTTAATTTTTTAAAACGAGGATTTATTGATATTAAAAAAATTCAATGGACTTGTACTGATTAGCACTATGAATTAAATAATCATTTATATATTTTTAAATTATTTTTTCCAAAGAATTTATTATTTTTTGTATGGTATTTTAGTTTGTATAGATTTCTTTATAGATGACGGTATGTTCAAACTATTTTGTATCTTACAATGCTACATTTCAAAATAATTTTTTCTAATTCTCAAACCTTTTGACTTTTATTTGATAAAATGCAAATGTAACTTTAGATTTCCACTTGTGCTACCACTTACAACGATTAACTTGGTGAAATTGTATCACTTCAACTTATCTCATTTTGGTCAATATTATTTGTTGACTTAATATTAAAATAATTATTTATTATTTTGAATACTTTTCAACTTTGGATTTTCACAATATTTTCAAAGCAAGATCTGATCGAGTAAAAAAAATTCATAGGATTCATCGCCACTATCTCAATGGAGTTAAATATTCATCTGAATGTTTCTAAATAATTAAGTTTCTATGGTTTTGGATTATTCTAAATGGCATTTTGATTTGTACATGCTTTGATGATTGAGGATGTTGAAATCTCTAGTATCTTAAAAAAAATCAATTTTTTTTGTATAATTTGTCATTTCTTTTAATTCTACATTTTTGGATATATTATTATGTAACTCTAATTCACCTATCATGTAACCTTTAAATTTTATTGATTTGGTCATTTTATAATGGCATAATCTATCTTGTTTTGGAATTAAAAGAGTTTTTCTTGATATTAAAATAAAATTTTATTATTATTTATGCATATTTATTCTTGTAATTCATAGTAATGCCAAATTAAGTTTGATCTAAAAAATATCATTGGTATTATGCCAATGAGATATATCTAATTAAATATATTTTTATATCTTTTAAATATTTTTTTTTCTTGTTTTCATGTATGCCTTACAAGAAATTTCAATATGCACGTAATTTTATGATCAAAGATGCCACACATGACCTTGTTAGTATCTCACAATGTAACGTTCCCAAAAATTTTATCACATCGCTCAAAATATTTCTTATTATTTTTCCATATTACTATAAAACACAAAATCTCCTTCCATGTGGCATACATATTGTTTTTATTTTGTTATATTACAATAATTCAAATTATCTCATTTCAAGTTTAATATATAATTACATAATACTAAAAGAATAATTTTTTCAATTATCTTTATTTACTTTGGTAAATATAGCCACTCCAAATGAAGCCAACTAAGTGAAATAAATCGTGCAACCCTTGTCTCGACAAGTTCCTTACAATTATATATATTTTATTAATATTTGTTCAATATTTTTTTATTGATTTCACAACCTTTTCAATATAGTTTTTTTAGTGGATTTGATGACTAAGAATGTTACCCTTCTTTTCCTTAGCATCTTAGGATGTAGCTTGCCCTTATAGTTTCTCATTTTGCTAATGTTTTTCTCTATTTTACTTGTATTACTATGTAACAAAAATTTCCTCTCATGTGGCTCTTGTGTGCCCTTGATTTTCACATAATACAATGTTTCAATTTGTCTAATTTTTACTTTAATATATGATTAATTAATATTAAAATAATAATTGAATATAAGTTAACCTTATTTTTATTTTTAATTTAGAGTAATTCAAAGTAAGATCTAATCAACATGGAACAAAACCTATTGCAATCATCTCGATGAGGTATATCACATTCCATATTTAGTTTTATAATTTTTAAATATTTTATTTTATATGATTTTTCCATGATTTACAAAATATTTTTAATTACACTTAGTCTGATTGTTGAAGATATTGCACTTGATCTCGTTAGTATCTTAGAATCAACTTTTTTATATAATTTATCTCATTTCTTTAGTATTTTTCTTTGATTTGACTATACTATTATGTAACTCAAAATGTCCTCAGGTATCACTTTTGTATTGCTTTAATTTGGTTATATTACATTGGTTTAATTTATCTTATTTCAAGTTTACTATGTATTTACGTAATATTAAAAAATTACTAATTGTCATTTACTCATATTTACTTCATAATTGTTACTAACTCAAAATAAAGTCCATTCAAGCAAAAAAATGTCATTGGACTCATCTTAATGAGTTATATCAAATCAAGTATTCTTTTTTATATTTAAATTTTTTTAATAGGTTTTGCAACTAATTATTAGTCATTTTTAATTTTTTATTTATTTGATAACTAAGTATGTTAGACTCTACATCCTGATTATCTTAGAATGCAACTTTTTTAAAAAACTTTATCTCATTTTTCAAGGTTTTCTCTATGGTTTAGCTATATTATAATGAAACTTTGAATTTTTTCTCTCATGACCTTTATATTTTTTTATTTGGTTTTACATTAATTTAATTTGTTTCATTTCAACTTGTTTATATATTTATTTAATATTGAAATAATAATTATTTATTATTTATGTTCAGTTGCGACGACAATTAATAGTAATTCTAATCTAGATTTAATTAAGATGAAGAAAATTGTTAGACACGTCTTGACGAGATCTATTAAGTAAAATATGCTTTATCTATATTTTCATTTTATGTGACTATATTACTTGCTAATTCTAAATCTCTTACAATATGATCGTTACATATCTTTACTTTGGTTATATTAATTTGTTTCAATTTATTTCATTTAAAATTTAGCATATGTTTACTAAAAATTAAAAGAGTAATTATTATTATTGCTTTTTATTTTTTCTTTAATTTTTAGTATTTCTTAATGATGTGTAATCGAGGTGATATAAACGTTATTTGACCTTTCACATTGACCTCTACACAATTAAAAATTCATTTCTTTATGTATTTAATGACTTTTTTTATTGTTTTAACTTGGCTTATAAAAAATTTTGATTTTTTTCCTTTTTTTACCATCAAGGATGTTACACTCAATCTCTTTAGATTCATGGAATTGTACTTATTAGAGTAATTTATCTAATTTGTTCAATTTTTGATATTAGATTTAGTTAATATTATGGTAGTCTAAATCTCATACCGTATGACCTTTAGAACTCTTAATTTAGTTACATAACTTTTTTTCAATTTACAACTTTTTCACCTTTGTTATATATTTACTAATTATTAAAAATAATATTTTTCCTATTTTTTTGTCATTTTTTATTAATTAATTTTGAAATGTGTAGTAATTCAAAATAAGATCACATTAAGATAAAATAAACATTAGTGCACTCTTCTCAACAAGTTATATTTAATTAAATATTAATTTTATATTATTTTTCATTCTAATATTTTATAAATAATTTTGATTCATACTTGATTTGATGGTTTAGGATCTACACTTGTTCTTGTTTGTATTTTAAAAATGCAGCATGAATATGAAATTTATGCCATTTCTTCAAATTTATTTGTTCATTTTTTAAATTTTACTAAAGTAGTCTAAATCTCTTCTATTGTGGTTATTACATTATTTGATATTTTGACTTACTTTAATTTATCTCATTTTAGTTTTTTTGTACATTTATTTAATAATAAAAAAAATAATTTTTATGATTTACACTTATTTACTTTCTTAATTTTTAGTTATTCCAAATGAGTAATAGTTGCGATATAGCCAATGTCATTAGACATTCTTTGATTGGTTGTATCCAATCAAATATTTATTTTCATATTTCTATAAAATTTATTTTCTAGTATTTTGGTATGCTTTATTAGTCACTTTGATTTTTATCTTATTTGATGATCGAGGGTGTTATATTCTTTACTTGTAGTATCCTAGAATGAAACTTCCTTAAATACTTTATCTCATTTCTTTAAATTTTTATTTTGATTACTCTAAAGTACTATGTAGCTACATTTCTCCTCTTCTGTAACATTTTCATGTCTTTAATCAAGTTATATTACAATGCATCAATTTATCTCATTTCAATCATCAAATCATATACAAATTAATTGAAATGCACTCGAGCATTTACTAATACTATGTCTTCAATAAGAATTAGAGTTTCGTAATATTATTTAATATTGTAAGCAAAAATTAATCTCTTCTCATTAAGATCCCATATGAATTTATTATAAACTACCAAACTAAATAAGCATAAATAAAGATAAGTCATTATTTAAATATTAAGAAAATTTACATTAATGATTAAGTGATAAAAATTGAAACAATGTAGAATAAAAAAATAAAAGTAATGCATATGTTACAGGAGAGGATGCTTTGAGTTATAGAGTAATATAAAGACATGTAGTTTAATGGGCTTCATCTTAAACTTAGTTACAAAGTAAAATAACTTCTAAAGTGTGCAAAATGTAAGCAAAAATACATAAAAATTTAAGAAAAAAGTTTTTATTGAAACGAGCTCTTCGAGAAGAGTCTAATGAAATTTTATTTTTTTTTACTTAGACCTCATTTCGAATTTTTATGAATTGAAAAATTAAATAGACAAAAATAATAAGAAATTACTATTTCAATAATAAAAAATATAATGAAATTGACTTAACAAAATAAAAATACTGCAATAAAGAAAAAAAAAGAATTAGAAAGGTTTCACTAGATATGATTTTGAGTTGTAAACCACTATAACAAAATTAAAGCCAAAACTTTGCTATAATTTAATAAACTATATGAGAGGATTTTTTCCAAATATATTAAGAATATTGTGTTTCACAATCTTGAATGCCATTTGTGGCATGAGTTGAAATGCAAAAAAGCATATAAATATCATAGAAAATTTTATATTTAAAATAATTCAGATGAATATTAAGTGCATTTAGGTTGTTAAGTTAAGCAATAGCTCTTGTTAAATCTCGATCAAACCTGATTATAAATTATTATGAATTACAAAAATAAGTTAGCACAAAAAAAAAATAAATTTACTTACTTTTTTAGTATTATATTTTAAATTCAAAAAGAGATAAATTGAAGTACTATAATATAACTAAATAAAGGCAATGTAAAACTCACACAAAAGGAGAATTTGAGTTAAATAGTAAAATAACGAAATTTATGGAATAGATATTGATGAAGTAAGATTAATTATATAGGAATGTTGCATTTTAAGATACTTAGGATTTTAGTGAAATATACTCAATCATCAAATCCGTTGAAAATACAAAATATTTACAAAAAGAGAAAATAATATCTAGTTAGAGAGATTTTCAAGATGACCACATTGACTTTTGTTTTATCTTATTTAGACCTTAGTTGAAATTTCTGCAAATTACAAAAATAAATAAGTATAAATGAAAATAAATTAATTTTTTTAATATTGGTTATCTAATAATAAAGATGAAATCTGACAAATTATTGTTATATAATCTAAAAAATAAAAGAGATGTAAAGTTTACACAAAAGGAGATTTAGAGTACATTGTAAAATGTACAATTCAATGAAATAGTATGAGTAAATATTTTTTCTAATATTAAGTAAAAATATAATAATTTAACAAAAAAGGTAAATTGAACAAATATAATGCAGGAAAATTAAAGCAATGTAATGCCCACACAAAAGGAGAACTATAGTTAAATAATACTATATAGAAATCAACAGAAGAAATTTGAATAAATGAGATCGGTTGTAGGGGAAAGTCATATTCCAAGATAGATAGGAGAATGAGTTCATAGTCTTAGACATCAAAATAAGAAAGAATCAAAATGTTTTCAAAACCATGCTAAAGGCTTTGAAAAAATTATTTAGAAATTTATAATGGAATATTTTATTGAATAATGCTTGTTAAAAAAAACCAACACCATATGTTTAATAAAGTAAAATAAAAAATTTCAATATTAAATATTTAAATTATATAAATGATTTTTCAATAGGATAAGGATCACCAAGAAGAATCAAATGATCTTTGTTCCATTTCAATTGGACCTCATTGAAACTTTCTATGAAATACAAAGCTAGCTAAGAAGAAATAATAAATAATTATTATATTAAGGCATAAAAGTGAGATGTTAAAGTAATGTTATATAAAAAAGTAAAGTTATGTATAATTCACATGAGAGGATTTTAAAGTTATATAGCAATGTAGCAGTACCAAAGTAAAAATATTTAAAAGATGATATAAATTGTATTAGAAGGCTACATTACGAGGCACAAAGGAAATTGAAAGTAATACACTTAGTCAACAAAGCAAGTATCAAAATGATTTTAAATCTAATGAAGACAAAAAAAAATAATATGTAAAAATTTATAAACAAATATTTTATTTAATAGCATTCAATCAGATGAGTCTAACAACATTACTTAACTCTCGATCAGACCTAGTTTTATGTTGCAACAAATTGCCATAGTAAAAAAGCTTAAATAAAAATAAATTATTATTTCAAGTTTAAGTAAATATATAATAATGCTGAAATGAAATAAATTGAAGTAATGCAGTAAAAAAAATAAAAGCAATAAAAGAGCCACAAAGTATCAGATTTAGAGTTAAATTGTAATATAAAAAATGAAAGGAAAATTTTAAGTGAAATAAATTGTATTAAAAAATTGCATTCCAAGATGTAAAAGAGATCTTGAGTATCTTCCTTAGTCATCAAATGATGAATTGAAATATTATGCAAAAAGTGCCATACTTATAAAGTAAAAATTCTCAAAAAATTTAAATTTTAATACTTTATTGGTTAAAGCTTACCTAGGTGATTCCAACAATATTATTTTCAACTTGGTCAAACCTCCTTCAGAATTACTACAAATTGAAAAATAGCTAAGCATAAATAATGATAAATTATAATTTTAATATTAAATAAATATATATATTATAAAAGAAATGATATAAAATGAAATAATATGAAATAACCAAATGAAAATTATGCAAAGGTTAGATTAGATTAAATTTGGAGTTATAGAGTAATATAATCGAAGCATTGAAAAATATTTTCATAAATTAGATAAACTATAAGAGGAAATTGCAATCAATTATGTGAAGAAGATCTAATATAATATCCTTGTTCATTAAATCAAGTAAGGATTAAATCACATTGAAAACTTGCAAAAACTAAAAGAAAAAGTATAAAACTATAAAAATATAAAAATGAAGTTTAAATAGGAGAGAGCTCTTTAGGATGGGTTAAACAATGTTTAGTTTATGTCAATCAATGGATGTTTCTAAATATTTGACATTATAAATGTTATAAGAATTAATATTAAAAAGATATATATTTATTACTATTTTGATAAATAATAATACTCATTTAAGAAAATTTGAAATAATTTAATATTTCCTAAACGAAGTAAAGGAAGAGTCTTATGAGGAAAGAATTTAATGTTATAGTACTATAACAAAATCAAAGTGAAAAAGTTGATGAAATAAGACAAATTATATACGAAACTTGCATTTCAAGTTATTGAGAAGATAAAAGGTAACATTATCAATCATAAAATCATGTACAAATTGGGTGTAATATGCTCAATTGTTAACTCATATTTTATCTTCAACAAGAAAAAGAGTTTCAAAGTATTATTTAATCTTGTTGAACAATGATTATTTCCTCTCAATAGGATTGTGTTCAAAATTACTATGAACTGCCAAATTGAAAAAGCATAAATAGTAACTAATTATTAATTTAACATTCAATAAATATACATTAAGGATTAAATGATGAAAATTGAAACAATGGTGCATAACAAAAAAAGCAAGGTATTAGTTACAAAAGAAGAAGTTTTGAGTTACACAGTAATATAAAGACATGGTGTGTAATGCACTCAATTTTGAAATTAGTTACAAATTAAAATGACTTGTCAACAATGCAAAATGTAAGAAATTAAAATACATAAAAGTGTAATGAATTATTAATTTCATACGACTCTTCGAGAGAAATCTAACAAAAATGTTTTATCATGATTAAACCTTATTTTGAATTTCTATTAATTATAAAATTAAATAATAATAACAATAATTAATTATTATTTAAAAATTAAGTAAATGTATAATAAAATAGAAATTGGAAAAATTAAAGTAATGAAAAAAATAAAAAAAGTGAAAAGCTAATAATAAATTAAATTTTTAATTACAAACTAGTATAACAAACTAAAGCCAATACTTTTTAATAATTTAATAAATTATATATGAGGATTGCTTCCCAAACTAATAAGAAGATTGGGTGTGATAGCCATAATAACCAAAAGAGCAATGAATTGAAAGGTACATAAAGCATACAAAAATCATAGAAAATAATATTTTTAAAAAATATCAAAATTAGCCTTAAGTGTATAAAGCTTGTTAAGAAGTCCAAATGAAATTTCTTTCATCTTGATTAATCCTCATTAAAAATTACTACAAATTACAAAAATAAGTTAGCATAAAAATTATAATTTTAAACTTATGCAAATATATATTAAAGCTAAAAAAGATAAATTCAAACAATGCAATAAAATAAAAATCAATGTAAGGTAAATGCAACAAAATAGAAGATTAATGGTTCTATGGAAATATATAAAAATCGAACAAAAAACTTTGATGAAATGAGATAAATCTTAGAAGAAAAGTATATTTCAAGATACCATGTTGATCTAGAGTTAG
Source organism: Vanilla planifolia (assembly GCA_023846275.1). Lineage (NCBI taxonomy): Eukaryota > Viridiplantae > Streptophyta > Magnoliopsida > Asparagales > Orchidaceae > Vanilla > Vanilla planifolia. The sequence goes on along the minus strand of JAIUJO010000056.1, from coordinate 1,593,385 downwards.
ACACTTGATCATAAAAATTTGGAAAAAAAATTAAATTGTTCACAAAAGGGCCAAAGGCATAAAATATAAAATATTTAAAAAATTTTAAAAAAATATTATGAAAGATAGAGATTTTCTAGATAATTTCAACAATTTTGTTTCATTTCAATTAGGAATCTTTCAATTTTATCATGAATTGCAAATTTAAATAAACACAAATAATCAAACACTATTACATTATTATTCATTACAAATATATATATATATATATATATATATATATATATATATATATATATATATATGTATTTGTGTGTGTGTGTGTGTGTGTATTAAATCCTAATTAAGATAAATTGAAGTAATGAAATATAACAAATTTAAAGCAATTAATAAGTCACAAGAAAACAGAGTTATCATTTTGTGGTCATATATCAAAATTAAATAAAAAAATGTAGAAAAGAATAAATGTTTTTCAAAACAATCTTTCCAAGATACTAAGGAGATTAAGTATAACATTTTGATTCATCATGCAGTTATGGCTTAAATTATTTAATAAAGTGAACAAACCTCTAAGAAATTTAAAATTTGAAAATTTATATATGAATTTTTAATTTAATTGAGCTCATCAATAGAGGTTTAATAACATTTCCTTCGTCTCAATTTGCTCACCAATTGAAATTTTCTTAAATCATTATGCACAATTGCACAAGTAATTAAAAATTATTATGTTACATTAAAATATATAAATATAAATTATTCAACAAGATAAATTGAGGCCTTCTCACAGAATAACATGAAAGAAATTTATAGGTCACATATGAAGAAATTTAGAATTAGTGTAATATAAAAAAAACAAAGAAAAACATTTGATGAAATTTTTTAAAAGGCATGAAAATGTTGCATTTCAAGAAGAAAAAGAGAACTTGTTAATAACTTGAATTAATAAGTCAGGTATGATTCAAAAAGTCTCTTAAAACATGCTAAAATTTTAGAAATTTAGATATAAAAAATATAAAGAGGAATTTTTAATATGATGAAGCACATGAAGATGAGTCTAATGACACATGTTTCCCTCAATTAAACCATATAAATTACTATGATTTATGAAAATAGGTACAAATCAAAATGCTTTAAGAAGTGTAAAAAAATAATAGAAAATTCAATATCAAAAAAAGAAATGAATATATAACTTCATAGAGCTCAAAGAGTCTTTTCAGATAACATTCATTTACATTTGTCAAACATTACTCAAAATTATTATGAATTCTAAAGTTTAATAGGCATAAATAATATGATATTTAAATATTAAAATTTAATAATTATTTGTTGAAGCAAAAATAAGATAAATTTTAGTATAATAATGTAACAAAATCAATGTGCTGTAATGTGACATGAGGTGAGACTTTAGAGCTACATAATAATATAAAAAAATAAATGTAAAAAATGTGATGAAATGAGATAAATTCTATGCAAAAGTGGCATTCAAAGATACTAAGCAAATTGAGTGTAACATCCTTCACTATTAAAAGTGTCATAATTTGAAATATATCATAAATCATGTCAAAACTACCAAAAAAACATATTGCAAAATAGAGAAATTAATGTTTAATGACAGGAGGTTGTCAAGATTGGTGTAACGTTATTTGTTTCCTCTAAATAGGACCTCAATTAAAATTATTATAAATTTTTAAACTAAGTAAGCATTTATAATAATAAATTTTTATTTAAACGTCGAGTAAACATATATTATAATTTAAATAAGATAAATTAAACATACATTTTATAACAAACAAAAGGTTCAAATGTCACACGAGTAGATATTTGGAATTGCAGAGAAATATAACTAAAATAGAAAAAATTGATGGAATGAGATAAATTTGATGGGAAGTTCCATTCAAACATTTCAAACATATCTTGTGTAACATCTTTTATTATCAATTATGGTACAAATTAAAATCTATTATAAAATATTCTAAAATAATATAAAATATAATATGTAAAATAAAATATATAAAAATTATGGTTTAATTGGATAGTGTTTTTTTACATGATTGCGACAATGTTTGATTTATCTCAATCAGAGATCGTTTTAAATTACCTTGAATTATAATACTAAATTTGTGCAAATAAAAAATAATATTTTTAATTTTAAGTAAATATATAATAAAGTTTAAATGTAAAAAACGAAATAATGTAACATAAGTAAATTAGACTAATATAAAGATAACATTAAAAGAGAGTATTAGAAGGTGATATAGTCAAACAAATAAATAAAAATTAAAAAAAAGTAAATTAATTTGTATGAGAAAATTTTCTCCATGATACTAAATATATCATACAAAAAATCAATAATCCCAAAACATGGTACAAATAAAAATATCTAATTAAAAAATTAATAATATAAAATAAAAATATTTTAAAATATTAAAAAAATTAATGGGATCGAGCTCGTCAAGATCTTCATGATGACATATGCTATTTCCCAATTAGACCTTGTTCAAAATTTCTTTGAATTGCCAAAGAGAATGAAGCGAATAATAATAGATAATATTTTTACTATGAAGTACACATAATTATGCTAAAATAAGATAAATTAAAGTAAAGTAATATAACTAAATTGAAGAAATACAAATTGCCTCACAAGAGGAGATTTATTGTGCCAGAATGATATAAGAAAATAAATATTTTTTTTAATAAATTTGATAAATTTTTTGGGAAAGTTGCTTTGCAAGATATAAAGAAGATCATATGTGACATTCATAATTTTCAAATATGATTCCAATCTAGTTGTCTCTTAAAGCATAAAAAAATATTTCAAAATTTAGAAATGAATATTTACTTAGATACAACTTGTTAAAATGAGTATAAAAACATTTGTTTCATCTCAGTCAGAGTTTTCATAATTTTTTGAATTACCAAATGAAATGAAATAAAAAATTATAAATTATTATTTTAATGTCAAGTATATAATATAGCTAAAATGAGATAAATTGAAGCATTCTCATTGAATAACATTAAAGCAATGAATGGTTCACAAGAGAAGAGATTTAGAATTAGAGTGTAATATAAAGAAATCAAAGAAAAATATTTGAAGAAATGAGCTAGATTGCATGAAAATGTTACATTTCAAGATGAAAAAGACAACGTGTAACCACCCTCAATCACCAAGTCAGGTACGGTTGTAAAATTCTCCAAAATTATGCTAAAATGCTAAAAATTAGATATCTAAAAATATAACAGAGGATTTTTTTTTACTTTCATAAATAAAATCGAGATGAGCCAAATGACACATATTTCTCCTTAATTAGACCTTGTTTGAATTATTATGAATTATTATAATAAATGAGCACAAATATTAATAAGTACCTATTTTTTATTAAGTAAATGTATAATATGTAATATTGAGATAAATTATAGCATCGTAATATAAACAAATCAAAGCGAGGCCATGATCTCATGAAATGATATTTAGACATACATAGTAAAACCACCAAATTAAAGCAATAAAGTTATAAAGGTGATGTATATTATACAAGAAAACTAAATTCCAAGATATTAAGTCAATTCAGTAAAACACATTCTATATGGTCAAATAAATAATAATAAAATTTTTTTATTAGGTGGACAAAAAAGAAAATAAAATATTTAAAAAATATAGAAATGGATATATGATTGCTTAGAGGTAATTGAGTCGAGTGAAATGAGATTCATTAATCTTGATCAAACCTTAAACATAATCATTGTGAATTATAAAATTTAATAGGCATACATAATATAAAATATATATATTGATATTTAATAAACATTTATTAAAACATAAATAAGATAAATTAAGAGTAAAATAATATAATTAAATGAAAGTGTTGTAAGATCACTTGAGATGAGATTAGAGCTACATAACAATATAACAATATAAAAATAAAAAATTTGATCAAATAAGGTAAATTATACATGAAAGTGGCATTCAAAGATACTAAAATTATTGAGTAGAACATTCTCGATAGTTGAATTTAGCGTGATCTTTAATTTATCAAAAAGCATGCCAAAAAAATTAAAAAAACATATAAAAAATAGAGAAATTAATTTAAATGGGAGGCAATTTTCTAGACCTATCTAACATTATTTGTTTCCCCTATGTAGGATCTCATTTGAAATTATTATAAATTTAAAAAATAAATAAAGTTTCATAATAACAAATTTTTATTTAAACATTAAATAAAAATATATTATAGCTTAAGTTAGATACATTAAAGAATTGCTATATAACAAAATAAATGGGATGTAAAGGATACATGAGTAGAAATTTTGGTTTGCACAAAAATAAAAAAAAATTTACAAATTGATGAAATAAGCTAAATTTGATGGAATGTTTCATTTCAACATTTTAAAGATATATTGTGTAACATCTTCTCTTATTAATTAAGTTACAAATTAATTTCTATTCGAAAATATTCCAAAATAATAGAAAATACAATATGTAAAATAAAAGTTATATAAATTACTTTTTAATTTTATAGTGCTTTTTGAGATGATTGTGCCAGTGTTTGTTTCATTAGAATAAGATATTGTTTGAAATTAACACAAATTACAATAATAAATATGTGCTAAAAATGATAATAAATTAATTTGGATATTAAATAACTTAATAATAAAGTTAAAATGTGATAAAACGAAATATTGTAGCATAACTAAATCAAACTATTATAAAGGCCACATAGGAAGAGACTAATACAAAGTGATGTAGCTAAACAAACAAATAAAATTTTAAAAAATTAATATAATTTGTTTGAGAAAATTTTGTTCCATAACACTAAGCAGATCATGTGCAAAATCAACAATCACCAAACATGGTACAAATAAAAAAAATCTCTTAAAAGACAAAAGATTAATACAAAAGAAAATATTTAAAAATAAAACATAAATATTAATTTGGTAGAGCACATCAAGATGTGTATGATGATATCTTTTTTTTTGTCTCAATTAGGCCTTCTTCAAATTTCTTTGAGTTGGCAAAGAAAATGAAATAAAAAATAACAAATAATTTTTTTTACATTCAAGTAAATTTGATAATGCTAAAATATGATAAATTAATCAATGTGATATAACTAAACTGAAGATATACAAATGGTTAGACAAGTGAAAATTTATATTGCCATGATGATATAAATGGAAAATTTTTTTAACAAATCAGATAAATTGTTGTGAAAAAGTTGCAATTGAAGATACAGAGAAGAAGATATGTGACATTCAGAATCATCAAACATGGTTCGAATCAAGATGTCCCGTAATGCATAAAAAATAAGAAATGTAAAATTGATAAAAAAATTAGAAATGAATATTTAATTGTATATAGCTCATTAAAATTAATATACTAAAATGTGTTTCATCTCAATTAGACCTTTGAAAATGTTTTGAATTACAAAATAAAATAAAATAAATAATCATTAGTTATTATTTTAATATAAACTAACTATAATATAGCTAAAATAAGATAAATTGAAACAACATTATATAATAAAATAAAAGAATTAAAAAGGAACATGATAAGAGAATTCGAGCATCACAACATTATAACAAAATTTGAGCAATCAAAATTAAAATAAAGCGGTAAATTATACTTCAAAGTTGTTGTCTATGATGAGATTTACCTTAACATTCATAATCAATAATTTATATAACTATTGAAATATCCAATAAAGTGTGAAAAAACATAAGAAAATAAATGTAACTATTAGTGAACAAATAAATATTTAATTTGTTTGATATGATCGATACTAGCCTATTGATATTTGCTTTTTCTTAATTGGACATCGTTTGGAATTACTATGAATTACGAAGTATATCAAAAAAAATAAAAATAAATTTATTTTATAATATTAATTATATATGTATTAAAGCATAAATAAAATATTTTCAAGGAATATATTATAATAAAATAAAGCTAATATGAAGGTCAAGTGAGAGTATATTTAGTGTTACATTGTGATATAAGAAAATCAATGAAAAAAATTAAAGAAATGAGACAAATTGAATGACAACATTGCATTCCAAAATACTAAGCCAATAGAGTATATTATCCTCAATCATCAAACATGTTCTCAATTGGATATAAAAATATTTTGAAACATAAAAATAAATAACAATTGGATATAGATCACTAAAATGATTCCAAAAATGTTTATTTATTTAAATTTGGCCTTTTGGAATTATTATAAATTACATAAAAAATAAGAATTATTAAGAATAAACTATAAATTATTAGTAAGTAAATTTATGTAAAAGCTAAAATGAGATAGACTGACATTTTGTAATATAGAAAAATAAAAGTAATGCAAAAGTAAAGACATATTGAGTTACATAAAAATATTAGAAAATCATAGCAAAAAGTTTTAGGAAATGACATAAATTATACTAAAATTTCAATTTAAGATACAAAGTAGTTTGATATTAATATCCTATATCATCAAATGAAGTAAAAATCGAAAGTCTTGCAAAACATTCTGAACAACTTGAAAATAAAATATTTACAATTATAGAAAAGAATATTTCATTTTGTAGAGGAGATCAAAAGTAGTCTAATTATATTTGGTTTCTCTTCGTCTGACCTTATTTTGAATAACAATTAATTACCAAACTAAATATTCATAAGTAATTACTTATTTTTATTAATACTAATTATATTTATAATAAACATAAAATGAAAGATAAACAAATATAACATAACAAAATCAAAAAATGTAAAGGTCGTCGGAAATGTAATGCTTGATCTACTTTGCAACTTTGAATGCAACATTCATATATAATTTACGTAATTTTACAAATGTCTTACATTTGTTTAGTTGAATCACTATGTTACTCTAACTATCTCTCATGTGACACTTGCATATTTTTTATTCAATTATTATATTATCTCAATTGAACTTATTTCAAGTTACATAAAAATTTACTAAATATAAAAATAATCATTTGTATTGTCTTTTTTACTTTGATTATTAGAAGCAATTCCATAAAAGGTTTGATTGGGATGAAACAAAAATTATTATAGACATCTTGATGAGCTTTATCTAATTATATAATCATTTTTATGTTTTAAAATTTTTTTGTCCATGGTTTTTCCCTATTTTATAGGACATTTTAAGAAAATGAAGATGGGCATTTTAAATGCGTTTTACTTAATAAATAAAGATGTTATATTAGACGACCTTATTATCTTGGTGTGAAACATTTTCATATAATTCATGTCATTTCTTCAAAATTTTTTTTGATTTGGTTATTTTATAATAGAACTTTAATTGCCCTGTCTGTGAATTTTATATCAGTTTAATTTTTTAATGTTATATTATTTCAATTTAATTTATTTAAGTATTCATATATATTTACTTAATATTGAAAGGTCATTGGCCTCACATTGATGAAATCTTCTCAAGTAATCATTCCATTTTAATTTTATATAATATTATATTTATATGTTTCTAACATTGTTTATTAATTATTTTGATATATACTTTATTTGATCATAGAGAATATTATACTTGAACTCCTTTTTTGGAATGCAACTTTCTTATATAATTTGTCATTTCTTCAAATGTTTAGGTTTGACTTGTTTATATTATTATATAACTCTAAATCTCCTCTTATGTTACTTTTAAATTACTTGGCTTTTTATCATATTATATTACATTAAGTTGTCTCTTTTTAGCTCAATATATATTCACCAAATATTAAAATAATAATTTATTTGTATATTATCTTTTTGTTGTATAATTTGTAATATTTGTTAATAAGATTGAATGGAAAAGAAATAAACATCTTTTGAATTGTCTTGATAAGCTCTTTCAAATTAAATTTTTATTTTTATATTATCAAATACTTTTATTTTGCATGACTTATGAATATTTTATGAGATATTTGAAATCATATTTGATTTATTGATTAAGAATATTACACTAGATCTCTTGTGTAACGTTAAATGCCAATTCCTTTTATAATTTGACTCATTTTCTAAATTTTGTTTTCTTTAATTTGGTTATAGTACTTTCAAGCTATAATTCTCTACTCATTTGACCTTTACATTGCTCTAATTTTCTTATGTCATAGTACAAAAAATTGATCTTATTTTTAACCTAACATATATTTTCTGTTTCTTAAAATAATGTTCTTTTATTATTTCATTTTAATTATTTTGTAATGTATAGTTATTCTAAGAAGGGATTAATGAAAATGATGCAAATGTAATCAGACTCATCTCGATTAGCTCTATTTAACTAAATATTTATTTGTTTTGTTTAGATTTTTTATTTTCTTGTTCTTTTGGATGCTTTATAAGAAACAATGATTTGTAACTTATTTTGATGATCATGGTAGCTACCTAGATCTTTTTACTATCTTGGAGTAAAACGTTACTAGAAAATTTATCAAGTATTTCAAATTTTTTGCTTTAACTTTTTAATAGTACTATAAACTCTTAGTATTTTCTTTTATGTGCTTTAAATCACTCCAATTTTATTATACAAGATTACTTGAATTTTTTCTTTTAATATTAATAATATGTGCTTGATATTAAAAAATTAAGTGTTTTGTATTTAGCTTATTTATTTTCATGCTTTGTAGGATTTCAAAACGAAGCTGGATCAAGATGAAGCATCATTAGATTAGTATTAATGAACTCTATCTGATTAAAATTTAATTTTTGATATTTAAATTTATTTTATTTTCCAATATTTAGGTGCATGTTGCAAGAAATATTAATTCATGCCTCATTAGATGATTGGTGATATTAAGCTAGACTCTATTGTTATCTTGGAATACAACTTTCCCCATTGATTTGGTTGTTAAATTGCCTTGGCTGTGTTTATCACATTTTTTCTTTAATATATATTTTGCTAGCACTAAAATAATATGTTAACCAAATTTATGATACAAAATAAATATTTATTTCTAAATCTTCAAATATTTTATTTTTTAAGGTTTTGACGTCCTTAATAAGCCATTTTAACTTTTACCTAATTTTGAGATTAGTGATGGTAAACATGATTCCCTCAGTATGTTAAAAAAAAAAAAAAAAAAAAAAAAAAAAAAAGATTCCCTCAGTATGATAGCATGCAACTTTTATGGAGCTTTTATAACTTTTTTAACCTTTTTTTTTCGAATTTATTTTATTATTATGAAACTTTAATTCTCTTAACATGTGTCCTTATCATTATTTTGATTTTATTGTGTTACTTTTCTATAATTTTTCTAATTTCAGCAAAAATATATATTTAGCTAATATTAAAGTAAAAAAAATCATTTCAATTTAGGCTTATTAAATAATTTATAGTTATTAAAAACGTTCTTTGTTCAAAATGATATAAATATCATTAGACTAATCTCGATGTGGTATTTTAATATTAGTATTCATTTCTTTTTCTTCAAATATTTAGTTTTTAAAGGTGTTGGGTACTCTATAAGGCAATTCAATTTGTAGTTAAATTGTTGATCGAGGATGTTACATTTTTTCTCTTTAGTATCCTTAAATGCAACGTTACCATTCTCTCTTTCTATTTTCTTCAAATATTTCATTTTGATTTATTTATATTTGTTTATAACTCTAAATCATATCTTTGCTGACATCATCATCATTTTTATTTTTATATTTTCATCGCTTATGTTTACATAATTTCAACTTTAAGATATATTTAATTAATATTTAAATTATAACTTTTCATAACTTATAATTACTTAATTTTTTAATTCCTGAGAACTCTAAACAACATTTGATCTAGTGAAACAAAAGTCAATGGAATCACTTTGATGAGTTCAATCAAACAAAAATGTCTTTTCCAATATTTCAAATTTTTTTTTGCTGTTGACATTCTTTTTTGTTAAGTTTTTATTTATACTTAATTTCATGATGTAGAATATTTCATGCAATCTTTTTTCTACCATGGAAGGAAATTTCCCACAAAGTTTAACTTAAATAATCAATTTTTTTAATTTACTATAAAATAGTAGCTCTCCTCTCGTCTTTGTTTTGCATCATTTTTATTTGGTTTACAATATTTGAAATTATCTTATATAAATTTTAAAATATATTGGATTTTTTAAATAATAAATTATTTTATTTTAGGATAGACTACTTTGGAAATTTATAGTAATTCTAAAGGAACTCTGATTTTTTATAATCTTTATCTAATTAAATATTCCTTTTCATATTTTTGATAATGTTTTAAGGGCTTCAACCTTCTTTACAAGATGTTTTAATTCATGCATTACTTATTGATTGGGTTTCTTATACTCAATGATCTTAATATCTTCAAATACAACATCTTGATAAATTCATGTAATTTCTTCAAATGTTTAGATTTCTTTGGCTAAATCAGTTTGCAACTCTAAATCTCAACTTATGTGACCTTATATCACTTTGATTTGGTTAATCACATTATCCAAATTTCCATCACTTAAACTTTCAGTTAAATTATTCAATAACTAAATATTAACTTTGTTCTTACATATGCTTATTTAAATTGGTAATTTACAATATTTCAAAACATGGTGTGATCAAGATGGAACAACAATCGTTAAACCTCTCTCAATTAGCTTTACCAAACATTTTATTCAATTTTGTACTTTTAATAAAATAGTTTTCTATGGTTTTATCAAACTTTTGTTAGATATCTCCATTCATACCATATTTTATGATCATATATTTTACACTCAATCTCTTTAGTATCCAAAAATGTAACTTTCTTATGCAATTTATCCTATTTATGAAAAACTTTCACTTTAATTTGGTTATATTTCTAAGAACAATGAATTATCCTTTATCATTTTTATTTTGCTATATTTCCATACCTCAAATTATCTTACAGACATTTTAAGATATTTTTACTTTATTTAAAGATAATAATTCATGGTTCTTATGATTATTTATGTGAGTAAGTTACATTATTCTTGACAAAGTAACATGGAAAGGAAAAAACATTATTAGATTCATTTAGAAAGAGCTTCATTAAATTAAATATTTATTTTTTATATTATTGAGTATTTATTTTTTAGGGTTTTGGTATTTTTAATAAGACATTTGCATCAGTACCTAGTTTGAATATTGAATATGTTACACTCATTTTTTATTGTATTTTTTTTAGAACATTGCCATAAAATTTGTCTCTTTTCTTCCAAATATTTTAATTTGATTTGGTTATGTTACATTGCTTCAATTTATCTTATTTCAACTTTTATATATATTTAATAAATTTTAAAATAATAATTTAAAAACATTTATCCCTATTTACTTGGGAAAAAATGATGTTGTACTCATCTCAATGAGCACTATCATATAATTTTCAAATAAATGTTTTTCTATGCTTTAGGAACCATTTATGAGATAGTTTGATTCAAATAATCAATTGTCATTGATTCAAATAGATCCATCACGACACTCATAATATTTTAGCCTTCTTTGTTTGTGTTGCATTAATCCAATTTCATTTTGTTCTTCTCAATGGTCCCATATTGTTTGTTAAAATATCGCAAAACTTCTTCGATTGTAGTATGGTTAAGAAAGGACTTCTTAGATTATTGAAGCCCAGATTTCCAGCAATGGTTTTTCATCATTTTGAAGCTTATGGATTACCTCTATTGCTCTGGAATATCTATCCTATAACTTATTTAAAATTATTAACCCCCTCAGCCTATATTCTTTAGATAATATGAAAGTCCTACCATTCTTCTTTTACAACCTTTATTCCTAAACATCAAAGGTTCTCCTAATTCTTCAATCTTTTTCAAGTAGCTAGTTAGGTGTTGCTCAATCATGAAAACGATTTAGTAAGGAGCTACATGAGAGTACCAAAGTTCCCTTACTGCTTCACTCAAAAGTGGAGGAATTGATTCCATTCTAAGAAAGTTTACTTAGTGGAATTTATACAAAGTTAAATTCCAGTCAAGGATTTCAAATGCATCCTAAAAAAGCTCTAATTTAGCTGAAATGGTGATTTAATTAACCAAGAATGAGAAATAGTGTAGTAAAGAATATCAAAAGAGTAAAAAATAAAATCTTAGTTTTCTATGTTGAACATCTTTTTAATGTAAAAAATTTAGGTTTGATTGTGCATTGTTCCTATGTTGAAAAGTCATATAATTATTTTAGTTGATAAGGAGGTAGCAACTTTATTGTTATGCTTGTAACAAATCTAATAAAATTGGGTTGTTTCAGATGGATGCCATTGTAGAATAAAGATTAATATTGAGAAATTCAATCATTTACTAATGAAATGGTCAAAATGAAGTTTATATGTTCATTACTCCTTTATTTAAAAAAACCACCTGCAAGAAAAGGAAAGCCTTTGGAAAACCTTTGCAACATGGTAGTGATTATTTGTAAAACTTTGCTTATGGGAGAAGATTTCAATATATTTGCATCAATGGATGAATATAAGGGGCATTCCTTCATATGGTTGGAGGAGGTGTAGGACTTCTTAGATTTAGTAAATCAATGTGGGGTAAAAGCTCTACTATTCATTGGCTCTTCATTCACATTGGCAAGGAAATGGAGTAGGGGATGGGTATGGGAAGGTGGATAGATCTTTCAGAATATAGGTTGGTAAGATTTAGCTTTAGCATCCATTATAGAACATCTTTGCTAAATAGGCTCAGATTGCACTCCACAAGTGCTAAAATTGATAATGATGTTAGCCTTAAAGTTGAAACAATTTATATTTTAAGGTAAATAGCATAGTAATGATACATTCATGAAAGCTATTGCAAAGAGTTGGGATTGCATAAGTTTGAATGCTTTGTCCACAAGGCTAAAGCTGTTTCAAGAATATTTGAAGTAGCAAAATAAACAGAGATTTTGAAAATAATTTTAAGGATATCAAATATGATAAAGAATTCCTAAATGCAAAAGATGAAAAGTCTAAATCTTACCAAAGTTGGAGTGCAACATGTGACCATCTTAAACTTAATGAGTACTTATTAGATGCTTCAACTAAATAAGGGATGTATTGGTTTCAAAAGGAATAAATGAAATAGCTCATAGATTAGGATAAATAGAGGTAAATTTCCTTATTATGAAAGAGCAATAAAAGAACATGATTTAATTATAAATGACATTAAAGATATTTTCAGACTATTGATTTTGTAGGAAGAAAACAATCAATAGAGAACAATTGGCCATTATAATAAATTAATACTTGTTTTCAATTGTTTGGACAATGAAAATATTCTCAGTTGCATCCCTTTAAAGTTATTGAATTTGACAATATAGAGTTAATGAAACAGATTATAACTGATTAGATATGAGAGATTTTGTTCTAAACAAATCAACATAACAATCTAATATGAATTATTTTAATAGACAACATTTCTTTAGAAGTTAGGACATAATTAATAATGACACAGCATTGTAATGGAATTTTAGTTTTTTGGCTCATCTTTTCTTAATGGAATCATAATTGATAATTTATAATTCAAACAAAAACTAATAGGAACCTAAAATTCTTTAATGATTATAGGACAATTTGTATGTGTAATTTCATAAAAAGGTATTTATAAAAGTGCTCACTTACACCCTTTAGCACTTTCTTTATAAAAACATTTCATGTAAATAAGTATGTTTTATGAAAAGGAAGAGAGAATATTAATAATGTTTAATTAAATCAAGAATTAATTAGCTAATTGGACATGAAATTAAAAGAGAAGGATTGCATGCTAAAATACATTTAACTAGTGCATATCATGCTATTGCTTTAGATTTCTTAACTTCGGTTCTCACAAAATTCAATTTTTTGTAGAAACTTTTCAATTTGGTTCCCACTATTCTTTGCATCTTTTAAATCACAATCATAATGGCCCAATGTTTTTTGAATGCATTAGGTGGGCTTAAGTAAAGGAACCTAATTTCTCAATTGCTACTGATATTAACAAAAGAAGTTTTTTTTGTAATGCACTAAATAAGCCTCAAAATCAAGAAAAACGCCTAACATCAACCAGGGGATTTAAAAATAATTACAAATGTAGGAAAAGGGCAAGATTCTATTGAAAGGGACAAAAGAGCAATATCTAGGATTTAGATTCTATGGAAAGTGTATCAAGAAACACCTAGACATCGAATAAATTAATAAAAGTGCCAAAAATGTGTAAGGTGGTTTGAAAAAAAATTTAGTCAAAGGTTTGGCTTTTAGAAAGTTAATCTTCCAATTAAATATCTAGATTGACTCTTTAAACTGGTATAAAGAAAAATATCTAGTTCCAAAATAAAGAAAAAATAAAGCGAAAGACGTCAAAGAGGAACAAAAAGCAATCCTAATTAGCGCTAGACTTATTTTGATGAGGCATAAATTGGAATTAATCCCATATACTTTTAATGGTTGTTAAATTGCCAAATGATAGCTTATACTATAAAATAAATAGATCATATTAAGCTGTTAAGCACATGAGGTTGTATTTTTTGACAAACCTTAAATCCAACAATTCAATTTTAAATTCATAAATTTATCATACAGTTATTGTACTAATGAGCATATTGTAAGATGCACAACATTAACACATTTTTTTTTAGTTTTTAATTATTGTACAACATGATTGCTTAGATTGTACATATATTATACAATTATCATATTAAGTTTACACATCTAAGATTAACAAAAAAATTCCTATAATAAGATAAATAACAACATATTTTTATGACAACATTATAACAATTTTATTCTAAATCCTTTGAATAGTGAAGAGGACTAAATCATAAAAGTATGATATACTACATCATTTTGTATGATATAAAAGGTAAATAAATAAATAGAAAAAAATGTACTTAAACACATATTTTGACTCTAAGTAGTTGATATTGAATAGATTGCATATTGTAATGCTAGCCTTGATGTATAGAAATTAAGGTAGCATTATTTAACATGTACACTTATGCATAAAATAAAGGTTTAATAATTCCACTAGTTATTTCACACATGGACCATTTTAGGAACATTTTTTTCACAAATTCTCAAATGTAGTGAAGGCCATGCTTTGATTGATGTATATTGTGGGAAATCCTCCCCTCAATTACCTTATTTTAAAAATAGAAGTCATTGTACTCGAATATGGCAATCATGGAAAACTTGTCTAGGATTGAGTTAACCCCATTCTTTTATGGACTGGTCAATGAACTAATCTGATGATGGGATCATCTTTCCTACAAAAATCTACTAAACACATCTATTTGTACATTGTACTAAGGAATCCTACCAAAACATTTCATAAAAAAATCCATTCACAACAAATAATGTCAACACATCACCATGATGCACAAACCATTCATAGTGAAATATAAAACATTTAAATGCAAAATGTAAAAGATGTACATAACTAACAATTGAACCTATTAAAAGTTTGATAAAACTATGAAACCTATATACAACATTTACTATAAATGAAAAATTATCATTATGAGTAAGACCTCACAAAATAAAATGATAAATCATCAACAGTACGAAGACACAAAACCATTGTTAAATTATTACATTATAACTTTTTTGCTTACCAAGTAGAACAAGTACAAAAGCTATGATGCTATCACAAAAGAATTCAATTGATCAATAACCTCTTCAATGAATAGTAAGAGCCTTACCTTATTTAGTATCATATGCAACCTCACTAATTATTGTAACCTTCTTATTCAATGACTTAGGTAAACATGAGGACGAGTGTCCCACTATCAATTTTGTGTCCCTTGATTCTTAGAAAATGTATAACACTGAGTCATTTTGAGAATCTATTATCATTTAATCAGGGAGATTAGTGAAATTGTGAGTACCTTAACAACTATTAAGGGTTATCAATAAACAAGTACACTCCTTCATAATGTAATCTAGCACATTCATAGTCCCTGAGATGTGCTCAATAGCTATGTGGTGGTTAGCCATTTTTGGAATATGTAATCAATTGACTAATACTCCTTAAGCCAACATGTGTAATCATGTGAAATGGAATGCCCCTTACCTAGTATGAATCATAAAAGGAAATTGACACTTTGTCAAAACATAGGAGTTTTTTATCAGTAAATATTGAACACTATATCTAAGGAATCTACTCAAGCATTGTGGTACCTCAATTATAAAAACTATGCCCATAATAGCATCTCATCTCCTACCTTGTCTGTGGACCTCAAAATTTTTTGTCTACATCATGATAACTTCATGCTTCAATCTTGGGAGTAATTAAAAGGCTTTATTAAATTTATATTATTATAATCTTTACATAAGTTCTAAAGGAATACTACTATATATGACAACATATGATAATCTATTAGGAACTACATTAAAAGTTCCTTAAAAAAGCTATTTGAGGTTAAATTGAATTACCTCTTAAACAAAAATTGTTTATGTCAGGTGATCCTCAGGTTTGGTCAAATCCATACTAAGCTATTTAGATTTTCCAAGCCTCATAGATTTTACTAGTATAACTTACTTTTTAGCTTTCCCTATATCTGAATCAGCACTAAGGTATTTTTTATTATCCAACCTTGCACTTGACAATTCATGAACTCCATAAACTTGGCTTTATTCATTCTTAATTGTCACTTGTTTACTACTCATAACACTAGAATACCATTTAGGTGATCAACACATGCCTTTTGAGATTAGTAGGCCCACTGAAACTTACTCATTTTCCAAAGTTTGTCTTGGCTAAACTTTATGAGAACTACTTTTCTCGTAGGCTAATGCATAGCATCTCTGTTAAGGTTATAACTGAGACATCCCTCAACCTATTTATCATTTGAAGTTAAAAGCAAGAGCCCATCCAAAATAGGGCCCAACACTTATGCTCCTCAAATCTTTCTTTGGTGCCTTTCACATGATTAAACTGAATCCTAAAGATAATTATAAATAAAATTAAAAACTGACGATACATGAAATGTTTATTATAGCTACCTAATGCCTTACTTTCTTTGAAATTTTTATCTAAAGAATTCATCAAAAGTCATAAATTTTATTTAATGCAAAGGTCGAGCCCATATACTTAAACTTTGTTCGAATTTTAAGAAAATCTAAACCTCTCTTTTAAAAAATCATGGAATACCAAGATAATATTCCACCTACCATACCTTACCAAATCTTAACTCTTAACAATTGCCTATGGCTCAACTCAACATTTTCTTACTTGTTGACCCAAGCACTTCAAAAATCCCTATATTTCTTGTAAGGCATAAATGTGAGAGTCCCAACTTTGTAAACCTAGAAAATAAAGATCTACTAGCTATCATAAAGCTATTTAACATCACAAGAGATCTCAATAAGTCCTCTTATGGCATTAGTTTAGAAAGGAAATCAAGCTATAATTGTTGCATGATGCAATAAACAATTTAGGCAACAAGAAGTCATGAATTATTGTCTACCAAATGATGATGAATATTGTGAGATTTTATGTTAAAAGAACATATGGTGGTATAAGAGCTTTTATAATTTTAATAGAATTAGCATTTTGCATTAACATAATTCATCTCATGACGATATAAGACCATCATGTTAGGAAGTTGTTCATAGTTCTCTTTATTATGACAAAACTTATTATTATGCATGATATTTTGAAATTAATAATTTTTGCCTTATATGTTCTAGCTTTGGCCCACATATTTTTGTGGATAATCTTTCCACTTGTGTTATGTAATTGTCAATCAAAATAGGAAAGTATCCTTCTCTTCAAGCTTGTCGATTTCTCCTCTTTTACCTTACTTTTGTCTTGGATCTCTTTCTTTTTTCATCTTAATTGGGGTTTCCTCCTTGCTCTCTTTTATGGAAAAGGTTTCCATTAGCCTTCTTATGGAATTTTTTTCAAATATAACAAAAAACCATCTCTTGTATCATTAATATTAAATGTCAACACAACTTAATAATTTTGTGGTGAAACAAAGAGTCACTACTACTGGTATGACTCACACAACTCCTATTATTATTATTCATGAATTGAATTTATATTTTTAGTCCTCCTTTAACAAAATTTGCCCCAACTTTCTAATTTTTTTAATAAAAGTAATATGGGACTTTAGCTCAAGCTTTAAATAGATTAAGAGAGTTTATGATCATTTGAATATCAAATGATAACTAGCAGCTTAATAAATTAGTTTTGAAAGAACATTATTAAATGAAGAAGACTAATAAAAACTAGACCCTAAGTCATTTAAATGTTCTACTTGGGCTTGCTAAATTGAGTTGTTTAACTGTCTTCCTAAAATTACTATCACCAAAATCAAGAAATTAGCTCTAACCATCTACGGTAGAGTTCACTATCTTCCTGTTGGTTAGTTTCTTATTTTCCCCATTATTACACATCAATTTAACTTTGGGCAAGCTCTTGCACTTAAACTTTCTTATATTAACCTCAAAACAGACACTAAGAACTCCTAATAAGATGCATCTATTTGTAGCTATTGCTCATCAATGTTCTCAAGAAGAATATGCAACTAGTTTGCATTAATGTCAATGATTGGCCATATTTTTAACAACAGTAAACAACATTAAACTATTAAGTGGCTCCTAAATGCCAATCCAAATGATTCTAGAACTAGAAGTTATTTTTGCATCTTTAGCAGAGATAATTAGTTTTGGTTGTCCATCATTTCGGATAATCTACTACAAAAAATATTCAACCATATTGTCATTGAAATCTTTACTTTTAATAGTAAGAAAGTGAGCCAATTAGCCAATAATCCATTATCATGTATACAACATGTTAGTCTACGATGACTTCTAAAGTGTTATCATCTAACTTCCAACCTAATTTTGCATGATGTTAGAGTAAATTATAAGAATTATGATGTTCTACTATCATTATCTTGCATATCAAGTAGTTCCAAACACATTGATAATACATCTTTAGATTACTCCATTAAGTTAAGGTTTTAAGGTTTCTAATCATGTCAATCTCTTATGGATGAATAGATAATTTGCAATCATGAGCTTCTCTAAAAAGCCACTCTACCTCAAGTTAGGCTCACTTTGAGAAAAGAAATATTTAAAGATTTTTTGATTTGTTAAAAGCTAATCCTACAACTTATACAAGTTGTATAGCCATAACATATCAGAAAACACCACTTTTACAAACTCCAAGTCAAGTAATTTTTGTTAAATTATGTTCATGCAAATTTCTAGATGCATATGCTTTCCTTCAATAATATTTAATAAGAAGTACAACTATGGAAGTGAGTGATTTAGTATTAGAGCCTTTGTTGGGCCACTCAGAAATAATATTCAAGAATTCCATTTGTTCACAAAAACTTTACTCATAGTCATTTGTCTAAGAGAAAACCATGCCTTACTTTATCAACTTAGTAATAGGTGTTATAGTCATAGAGAAATTTCAAAAAAATTAATATGGTAACTATAAACAAAATATAACAACTATGGATATGTAAAACTAGAGTCAATGTGTCTCACTCAGTGATAGTTAAAACCTTGATGGGATCCATTGGAGTCTTTAGCATTTACAATGTGACTATGGAAAACTTATTTATATAAGACAAAGGAGCTTTAAGAAATTTTTTGTTAATTGTTTTGCTCCTGCAATGCCACAAGATTCAGTAATAAACACAAATATAACTCTCTGAGGATGATTACGAGAAGTCAATCGTAAGATACATAAATACAGTAGGTGAATTATACTAGGCAAAGGGCAACATGGGGTACTAAAAATGCTTGTTCCTTATTTTGAATGTAATCTTTGGTATATCTTTCTCTAAAGTTGGGATCTCATGATATCATGATTGATGACCAATTTTAAAGTAGAATTTAGAACAAATAAGTTGATACATCAAATCAATAATTCTTGGTAAGGGTTATTAGTTCTTGATTTTAACATTATTAAGTACCTAATGGTTCACATACATTTGCTAAAAATTGTCCTTTAAAATGAAAATGGCAAAGGCACTTAAGTGAGAAAAACTATACCTTATCATGCCTTCATTCACAAAATCTAATAATTGAATATTTAGCTCTTAATACTTTAAAACACTTACATGATGACCTAATTTGGAAGCGAAGCAAGCTTTTGATTCTATGACAATGAAAAACTAATATTTGGGCTCCAATAATAGACATCAATTCAGCTAAGAAAAAATATAGATAGCCCTATACAAATGAGATGTCTAAAGAGGCTTTAGTTTCACATTACTATCATGAAGAGTTGCTGAACTTGTTGAAACTCACTATGAAAAAACTCTGAGTAGATAGCAAAGTGCATAGGGCCTTATTTGTTTACTATAAACTAAATCAAGGAATCATAATAGATAGATTTTGACCTTCTTTTTAGAATAATAAACGACAAACCTCTACAAGGTGGAGCAATTATTCCATATAACAAGCATAGCCTAAAAGCCCTCACTCTGATTAATAATACCACCTTAAAATCTATAACAAACAATAATGTAAACATTTAAAAAGTAGTTTCACCATTATAAGTGGTAAAAAGAACATTTATTTTCTACAATCTTATCTCAAGAAACCTAAAACTTAAAAGAATGTCAAGTAGTATCAAATGGATTGTTAAAAAACCTCTAGAATAATATTCTACTAGTGATAGCATCTAAACGATTTATAGCTTAGTTTTTAATATGTAAATAGATTTCAAATTACCCTTTGTAAATATCTTATACCCATCAAGACAAGTGGATATCTTGTGATTCGACTTCAACCCATCAGAACAAATCTTCACATTAAAGAACTATAATGCTCAATATCACATCAACTGCACGCTTAAACCTAATCCCTAGTCCTTTACATGTACTGTCTAAGTAGCTATGAAGGAATGGTTCCATACTAATCATTATGATCAAAATTGTTTTACCATCTTTAGTAATGAACCTTTCAAATCCCCACATTTGATGATAATGTATGATTCTTCCTTTTTTCTCAACCAAAACAATCTAAATGGCATTCCTCCAACTCAAATAACTTAGTAACCTCAATCAAGTCTTAATATTAGGTATATCGAGACACAATTGTTTCTTTCTTGAGGACATTCATGAAATGTTGACATTTAGTATCATTATAAGGTGCATGCATATAGGAGTAACATTTTGATTTGAAAAGTTAGATGAATTGTTAGTAAGAATTATCAACTTTTGAATAAGATTACTAAACCAACAGATAATCTAGGCCTTGGGCATCTTAGGAACATCGATCTACTTGAATAGAACCACAAATTTCATCCTTGGCACATCACTATTTTGGTATCCCCAAACATAGTTTGAGGCTTGCCTTTTCACCATGTTGTGGACTCTCAATTTAGGATCAACTCTGTAAGGGAAACTTTCCTCTTAGCTAGGGACCACATCAAATCAAGTAGATCATAAACATCAACTAAATCGTCAACTTACTACTACAACTTGCTTTATTTTTCAGGTTTTATAGAGTAAACGTGTAATACTTTCTTGGGCTCTCATTGAACATGAACAGAAGCCATTGTTGTCATTTGATATTAACCATTTATACCATAGATAATCCACAAATTATTTCAAGTTGTAACAATGTTAAAAGACATAAACCTTACAATCAACATATGCAATGCAATGACTTGAATTCCCTGCACAAAATAACCCATAAATTACTTAGGTTATTCACTCTCTATAAGTTGGAAGAAATTCACATATTTTCAATTCCTACAAGATAAGAGTAAAAAGAAACTGCTAAGTTGATAGAACAAGTTATTTACTATTAAAGTTAGACTTACTCTTATGAAGATTTGTCTTGTCCCAATGCTTATTTACTCTCTAGTCATATTTAATCACCTACCTAACTTGCTAAATAGAGTTGACAAAATCATTAAAGGTTTCCTTTTGCAGTCACACAAAGGATTTATAAAATTTCCACCTCATTAATATCAAAAAGGATGTACATCCAACAAAAAAAATGAATTGGTGCCAAAACAAGCTTGAAATGATAATCTCTATATTCTTAGCAATACATACTTAGAAGTTGATTTCAAATACACCATTATGGTTAAGCTATATGAAAGCAAAGAATATGACATTAGGAATCGAATTTCACATTCTTCACAGTATTAAACACCTGGAAAGAAGGGAAGAGATGATCTTAAATCATACTAATTTCTCTAATCACAATGAAAGCAGCATATGGATAGTCACAATTGATGGAAACTTCACCATTAAATTAGGTTAGAAAGAAAATAGAAGCAAAGGCTTGATTAAGAAAAGAAGGTTGAACATCTAGATTACTACATGTCCATTGAATATCTTGATTTAGTTTTGAACAAAATTAAGAACATTACTACTATTTCTAGAGTATTTAAGCAAACTCAACTTTGTGATTCATAAAAAAGCAAGTGAAGCATAATTTATCTTTCCTGGTAGTTTGTGAGGTAAAAAAAGTATGTGTGAATCACAGAAGTGGTGGGCGGATTATGAGTAGTATAATATTGTTATTATTTTTATTTCATTTCTTTCTCAAACATTGTTTATACAAACAATCTTATGTTCGTTAACAACCTTGATAATATAGATGTCTATATATATATATATATATATATTACTTTTTAGATTTTCTTGTTCAAAAAGATGAAAAAAAATTAAAGTGGTACATCAAATTTTTTGGTGGCTAAAGATCAATCTATAAGCAACATCTACCCCTAATTAAGGTCAACAAAACACCATTATTAAGAAAATTTCAACTTGGAATTTTCCCTAGCTATTCACCTCTAACTTACTTGAGGCCTTCTTTAAGATACATCGCAAATCTACTAGCTTTTGTGGGGTCAACAATATTCTAGAATTTTGTGAGCTGAACCCCAACACAATTTTTATGAGGTCTAATAAAACTCACTTTTGTAAGTGCTGGGTTGCCCAACCCATTAGAAAAAGAAAAAACATTAAGGAAATAAATTTTTGGTAAAAGAATACAATGTTTCTTATGCATGTTCTTGATTAGATAAAACTATAAAGGGATCAAAATCATTAATAGAAGTAAAAAAATGAAAGCCTCAAATAGTTAGGCTTACCTTGAAAAAATTTTGTGTTGTGTGAACTACTATGTCATAGTGTATTGCGAAGGTATTTTGCACCCATAGAATATCATGCAAACCATCATTAACTTCTTAAAATATTGTTCTCAATAATTAGCTATTTCATTAATAATGATTGGGTTTTAGTAGTATTATTATGATTGGGTTTTAGTAGTATTATTATGATCGTAGTTGTTAGAATGTCAAGGAATACTCTTTCATAAGTTAGTACCATCTATATTAAAATGCTCTTCCAAATTGCTTAAAAATGTCTTCCAAAAGAACTATGCAATTGCCTAAACAATGGCTATGGAAAATCGTAGTTAAGCAGGAACAACTAGATTATTAGATATGATTATAGAGGATATGGACTATTATATCAAAGTTTATCAAATTTAATAAGATATGGATGATTTGGTCAGTGTGGATTAAATGTTGTCCATATGATCACATTGGATGAGATTTCGGTCATTCTAACCATCACTGGTAACAAAAAAAATTGATCGCAAGTTTTGGATTAAAAAATAAAAAATTTGGGCTGTCAAATTCAATTATTTATCATTTGAAAAAGCAAAGTCACTCAAGGTTGACCAACTAAGTTATATATGATCTTATCATCCAATGTAGAGCCATGATTGATTGCCTTAGTAAACAAAATATCCCTCCATCTGATAGACCATAAGATGATGAGAAATGATCTACAAACACAACTGGTATGTGTCAGTGCTAAAATAGGATAAAACATTTGTGGCACATTATAGGATTCCAAGGAGTTTTGCCATTTATATTATCTATTGTGGACTTAAAAAAAATTGGAAACTTGGGCCACCTAAATTCAAATATGATTACTGATAATATAGTTGATCATATTTTCCCATGAAAAAATTGATATGATTCTTGTTTAATGCAAAGCTTCCTTTCTCATACTTACATTTGGTTCAAGACTACACATTGATTAAGATTTATTTCAAGTGTAGTTGGTTTTAGCTAGTATCCTTACCTGAGGCTTCCTTGGTCCTCAAGGGCTTCATTGGCCCAAGTGCTTTATAGTTGTAGCATGGCTTAAAATAGTTTTTAAATTACATAAATTTAACAATTTTATTTTTTTCCTTTAACCAAAATTTAACAATAAATTTAGAAAGAAATTTTTGGAAAGTCAGTTTTAGCCAAAAAAAAGATTTAGTGATTAAAAAAAAGGCCTAGATGTGTCATAAATAAAGAAAATGATTGAAAACTTAAGATGCCTAAGTAGGATTTAAATGGAGACATGTGCCTTATCATTAATAATCAACAAGCCAATATTCTATTCCATAGTAAAAAGAAAACCTATTTAATATTTTGGTGAATGTCTTCAATTATTGAAGCTTGTTAAACAAACAAAGGTACTTTAAGGACCTCTAATTCACCATCTTTAAAAGTGCATAGCTTGTTCCTCACAACTAAACTAATTTACCCTAAGTAAACCATTTGAATAAAGTGCTAAAAATTAATAAGTTGACACATCAAACATAATGAAGGCATAATAATCACCTCTTTATGGTGATAACATGTGAAAACTTTTTTAAGACATTATACATGTAAAACATATACTAAAGAAATATTATTAAACAATGAGGTATTAAAAATGAAAAATGTTTGCTTCCCCATAATTCATACTCCTTTTTACTACATGTCCCCTTTACTTCATGGCTTTTCTAAGTTTTACAATGACCATTCTCCCCTTTTGACACTATTGGGAGGGTGGTGCAACTTATGCAATTTCTATTACACAATTCAAGAGGTTTCAGAAATATATTGACTAGTCCTTACTTCGAAATTACACATTCTATTTCTAGTCATTGTTCAATGGCATGATCTCTAATGAAGTAAAATCTAACAACAATGTTAATTTTTTTATGATAATGAAGTTAATTATACACACTTAACAAAAAAACATAGTCAAGTCTACAACGATTACTACATTTTCATATATTTATTCTTGAATAATAATTTTTCTCTAATCAATTATTAGTCATTATGTTTAGGGACATATTATTATACTTCTCTCATATCTATCTAACTATCAATTCATGGCATGAACCTGTACCCTTAACGGCTTCATAAAAAAATTTGGATCTACGAAGGATACAAATGTACTATTCGGACTACTTGATTAATAAATCATTAAATACTTTCCTATGTATTTTAATATTTGCAAACTCAAGGTAGTTGTAACTACTTTTTCTATAGATTATTTTTTGTCTAATTTCCTTTTTTCTTTCATCACTTATAAGTTCATTATTGCCTCAATCAGATTTTTAGAACTTTTATTAATTATTCTTTTTATTTAGTCATCAAACACTACATATATTGTTTTAATTTTTTCTTATGTGGGACATAAAAAGTGAAATCATATGCTCCATTTCATAAAATAACGACGTAGATATGTTTCTTAAAATTCATTCCCATTAAACTAAAATTATTTGTCTTTCAATCTCTAATCAATTCAACAAAGCCTATGAAAATCTTATTTTAATTCTTTTGAAAGAAAACTAAAGCCAATTTTAAAAAAAAATCAATTGAAATCACAAATTCATGTTTCTTTCCAACTAGGCTTAATAGTTTCTTATCAAAACTTATTTAAATAAGTTTGCTTATTAGGTCTATTAGTGGTTAAGTCATTCTTGGTTATTATCTTTCTTAACAAAAATTTTCCTTTTTTTGATATAATAAATAAATTTAATTACATCAAAAAATGTCATGGTGGAACTTTAGTCTTAATTTGCCAAAAATATTTGAATACTTCCATAACAATAGTGCAAATTTCCTAACAAGTTGTAAATGATTAATGTTGATCAATACTAAGTAACTCTGAAAATTTTTAAGAATCTGACCTAATCTAAAGATGCTAAGGATTCGAATTTGTTTGCAAGTCACACAAATTCATGAAGTAAAAGTTTCCTTAATAGATCCTAAAATTTTGGGACACGCTTGCAAAACTGCATAAGCCTTAATGTTAGAAACAAGACCAACTTGGTTTCGAAAATGATAGGGACTGGATGTTGTGATTTTACAAAAGAAAATCCAAATGTTTGTTTCTTTAAGAATCAGCTCATTTTTATTATTGTTTAGATTAATGAATTTTTTAATTGGGTAATTAAATTTATGATATTCAAATTTATAATAGTAATTGCATAAAATACAAGATTTCAAGTTATATTAGATGTATGAAATGAAGGAAAAAATGATACATTGAAAAAAATGGACATATATGATTTTTTTCAATCAATAATTACCTTGTGAATATACCTTTTTTTCTTGTCATATGGCTGCAAGATAAAGCCTGTTTATATACAAGTCTAGCACTCAAGTAAACATCACCCTTTTTCACATATTTCAATGAAGTAGCATGAAGAGGTATGTGTGAATGATTACGAGTAGATGATTGAGAAAATATACCAAAATATCTTGTCTTCAAATATTGTAATAATTCTTTTCCATGTTAATCAAATTTTACTAGCTCTCCTTCTAACAAAGGATTTTCCTTTATTGAATTATCATTTTCTAATTTTAAAGTATCATTACATGTAATATGCTTAGAAATTCTTTTTGACCCTTTTTATTTAATGCTTTCAAACATTAAAGATTAAAAATATGGTGATGAATATCATCATAAATGTTAATTAATTTTTTATGCTCAATAACTAATTCACTAAAACAATTTGATGTTTCAACACTAGAAGATCGACAAATAGAATACGATGTGCTTGATACAAATTTGCCTCAATAATTCATCTCTATGATGAATTTCTTCTTCTTCTTCTTCATGTCTTTCCACTTTTGGCTCACTTCTTTCTTGTCATCACCAATATCAATAGAATCATTCTCACAATACAACTTATTTCATTTCTACTTCTTAAAATAAGTTATAGCCATACATACTCTTAGAAAAATTTTTGAGATAACACCTAAAATAAATAATTCATTTATTTTATGTTTAATTTATCTAATATTATTGATTTAATATTTCTTTCTTTGGGAATTAAATAATAACAAATGAAATTCTCAAAAACAATTTTCAATCTTTAAGAGAATAGTATGCAAAGCATTTCTCCAAATAAAAGAGTTTCCACTCTTAAACATTGTGAGACAATATGACGAAATTCCTTCATTTCAAGTTTCTAAAATGTGAATTATTGGTGAATTAATTGTCAAAAAATAAATAAAAGAAGGATTTTCGAAAATCAATTTGTATAATAATTAAGCAAAATGTCAAGATTGTAGTCGATATTAATAAAAGTATAAATTTATTAAATCGGTAAGAATGATAATGCAGTTAAGTTACACTCACCAATTAATGATCACTATAACGGTTTTAGTCATATTGTGGGGACCATGTTTGAAATTAGTAGAAGTACAATGAGTGTGTGCTAATCCTACAATATGAGGGTGAATTATCTGTTTCGAAATATTTTTTGCTTTTTTGGGATAGCACTTATTTTTAAAATCATCTTCATAGAAACAATTTTATGTTTATCAAAACTTTAATTTTATATAATTTGTGTGTGTATATATATACATATATGATTGAAAATATGAAAGAGAAAATAAAAATGGCAAACCTAAAGATTTAAGAACCTATGTGAACCCTACACTGAGGTTAGGAGATACAACACTTTTAAGAAAATTACAATTTAAGTTGTTTCATTTTTATTCACCTCCAACTTGTGATTTTTCGTTACGTTTCACCTCCAACTTACTTGATTATTTTTTATTATAATTCTTATCCATCCTAAGAGATTTTATAAGTTCAACTATATCCGAAGATTTTGACTGATCAACCCCAACTAAATTTTTTATATGATCAAATCAAACTTGATCTTTTACAAATTTTTTGTTATAACACAAAACTAAAGGAAAATATAATAAG